>ML866719.1:0-10820 GCA_009831015.1 Picea engelmannii
CATACTTGTAAAGAAACCCCCTTTAACTTTAGTTGACCCCTTGCCCAATCTTAGGCACTAGTCTTAGTTGCCCTAGGAAAAGGCTTGCTTCACATGCTAACCCTTGCACCTTGCATTGCTGCTTGTGCATCTTAGGATTAGAACCCCCCAAACCTTGTAAATAATTAAAATCAACTCCTAGAACCTAACTTTAAAACTAATCTAGAAACTAGAGACTACCTCCCTTGGCTTCCCTAGGAGTGAGCCTAGACGGAACAACGGGGGCTGTGAACCTAGACATTGTGCCTCCAAGGACACACTAAGTGAGCCGGACTTAGCTCACGTTTGCAAGTGTGTATAAGGACGACAACACACCCCACCATGTGCTAGAGGACACAAACAACTAAAAACAAGACATGAACCCACCATGCAACAACCAAGTGAGAGTAGTGACTAGAAAATCACGAACATGGGGAAATAACAAGGTGATCTCCCCAGCAATGATCCAACATGAGAAAAGTGCCTCCATCAAGCAAAGGTATGAAAGTAGCACCAAACCATTAGATGACCATTAATCATGACCATCCACCACAGAGAAGTGAATCTCCTCCACCAGAGATCTCCATCAAATAATCATCTTTCAAGAAGAGAAGAGGGTCCATGAAGGTGTGTATTCCCAAATCCATCCAAATGCTCCATAGGTACCAGCTGCAAACCCCATCAATGTGATGAAAATCACAATTTGAAACCTCATACAATATGAAGTGTAAAAGGCCCATACCAAAAATTTGAAAATACCCTTTTGAAGCTCTCTCCTTCCCATGCTTGTACCAAGTATTGCATATCACATGCATGTATGGGAAACCTTCTAATGATGAAAATCTGTACTGGTATGAGTGTGGAACTGATCCCTGAAGAGAAATACTCTAAAGATCTCATGTGAGTAACCTATTCAATATTTAACTCTTAGAATAAAGATCAGCAACCATGTGCTAAGTTTGGCTAAAGCACTCACGAACTGCCAAAGAAGAACGAACCCACGAACTGTCGATGATGAATCAATGAACTTTTAAGAAGTTCATTTTGAGTGATAACATATTTTACACCAACAAAGATCAACTGTTGATAATAGAAATATCAACCTAAGTCCAAAAGATATTAAATTTATTTGTGGGTGAAGTTTCCAAGGTTCTAGATGCGTCGGAGTATGTAGATAAGGCCACTATGGGAAGGGTGAAATTTAAGTTGCATCAATGGCTCAAATGCCAATTATTATTCAGAACTGAAAATGCTTTTCTGTGACTTTTGAGTATTCAAGTATGTCTGCTTTGTGAGAATCCTTGTAATTGGGCTCAGTTTGTTTTACAGAAGGCTAAAATTACAGTGGTGCTGCATTATTTAGTAGGAGATGGTGCTGTGTAGTTCTCGTGGGATTAGTATTCTAGAAATTTTAAAGGCTAATTGATTTTTCTATTTTAGTGTACAATGTATATATTGTGCTTCTAAATCTTAGGTTGCTTCTCTTTTTATGCCGGGTATTAGTTTATCTGTAAAGCGGTTTTATTAAAGTTCTAGGATTTGTATTTCAAATGCAGAATGCTGACATGTTTGGCAGCTACAATTATTATTCATCACTGAAAATGCTTTTCTGTGACTTTAAGTATTCGAGTATGTCTGCTTTGTGACAATCCTTATAATTGGGTGCCAGTTGCTTGAAATAAGGTTAAAATTACAGTGCTGCTGCATTATTTAGAAGGAGATGGGGCTGTGTAGTTCTCGTGGGATTAGTATTATAGAAAATTTAAAGTCTAATTAATTTGCCTATTTTAGTTTACAATGTATATATTGTGCTTCTGCATTGTGTGTTGCTTCTTTTAAGTTTTATTTTGCTGGGTATTAGTTTTTCTGTACAGTGTCTTCATTAAATTGTGAGGATTTTTATTTCAAGTGCAGAATGCTGACATGTCCGGCAACTACAATTGTGAATGGATCCAGAGTTCTTTATTTTGAACAGGTAAATTAATACTGTTCTTGATATTGGCATATGTGGCCGAAAGCAATGTGGTCAGAAATATTCGAGTTTAGTGAACAAGCTATTAAGATTTTCTTTTATGGGATTTGATGTGATCATCCAGGCATTTTGGAGAACCCCCGAGAAGCCTTATCGTCAGGTGCAATTTTCCTAATGCTTTTATGTTTTAGCATATGTCTTCAATATGAATGTTGGTGTATTATACATTGCATGTGATTTCCAAGACTTAATAAATTATCTCTTCTTGAACCAGTATATCTCTGCCTAATGCATAATCCAATTACTGATGCACTAAAAAGCTTTCAAATAATGATGAAAGCTAGATCTATGAGAGTGCTACAAATTGATCAAATTTAGATAATGAATCCCCTGGCATATATTCATATTGTAGCTGGCTGGCAGTAAAAGGTTTAGAGGCCTCAGGCATTATCTTTATTCTGGGGCTGTTTTGCAGGCTAATATAATGGGGTACTTGGGAAGTTTATAAAAAAGAATACGTGATTAAAAAGTAGGCTATACAATGGCATTGGCTTGGCAATAAGCATATTTTCTTTTTCAAAAGTTCTAGTGCAATGGGTGGTTCACATATTTGGTCTCATTTAGATTGTTAAATATCTGTTATTGTGTGAATGCAAAGCTGCAAGTGTTTTGGCAGATCTATAAATCTAAAACCATGCAAATGATAAACTTGCACCACTAAAATGACTCGATTATTTTTATGAAATTTATCCTAATATGACTTCATATGAAAACACCGAAAGGAGAACTTTCCTTGTGTTACTAAATGAGGCGTGTGAGTTTTGAATTGTTGGCCATCTGCATTTTAAGGTTTTCATTGGAAAAGAGTATAATGAAATAAATGGATTTTGACAAGGCATCCACTTCAGTCAACTCAATGTTGCAAACATCATCTCGGCAAAAATATTGCCGAGGGTCCAGAAAACAACTTATCGACAACATTGGGGAAAATATCAACAAAATTAAAAAAAAAAGACAAAAATATTCATTTTTTTCAATTTTTTAAACATCTGAAGCAACAACAACATCAAGCAAATACATTCCCACATAAATATGAAAAAAACATTGATATATAAGATGTATAATATGTCTAGTGATACATCCAACATCAATGCTGAATCATGTCCTGAGTCCTAACTCCAAAGTCTCAAAATATCTGTCAATTTTCCAGACCCTAGCACCCGACCATTAATTCCGAGCAAAACACATTTACTGAATAATAGTACAGCTAGGTTATTAACGATAAATTCAGTGGAAGCATTAAACAAAAACCAAACACATTTGCACATGTGATCTTGGGTAAATACCCCCGGAAGAACCCTTGTGGGAAAACCAGATTTGTGATGATTTTATCATTGTAAAATCAGGGCTCATGTCCTGGGATAATGCCCCTTCAGAGGAATCAACAAATAGCCAAGCCCTACAAACCTCAAGATCAGTCCTTCGATCTTACTGGTTGGCTACTATATCCCTTGTTGTCCCTTTGCACCCTTTCCTCGGCCCCTGCCCCTACACACCTGAATGTTTACTCACTCTTTGTGTACCATCACTGTGTCTCCTCCTCTCACTTAGGCTGCTTTTTATAATCTTGGGATTTGACCAAATCAATTACTAACAAAAACCCTAGATCTCTAAAGTGATCAAAGGTTGAGATCTAATCTCACCTTCACTTTTAGATCCAATGGATAGGACTTAATTTAAGTCACTTAAGTTACTAATGCCAAAAACTTAGGCCTTTGACTTAATTAATTCTAAAAGGTCATTCACTTGAATTATTCACTTAACCAAGGTGAATTCCCTAAGTCCCGAGAGGCATTAGATGACTTCCTCGTGCTAGACTGTTTGATGCTACAAACATCAACAATCCCTCTTAGGGAGAAAGGTACTTCCACCACCTGAAGGTGGCTCTGTCTTTGCTATCAGATCCGCTACCATGGCTTCTCTCCAATCCACCTGATTGGCTACTCCCTCTGAAATGAAAGCTATCCCTACCGCTCAGACCCTTTTTTGGAGACTTGCTGCCTATGCTCCTAGAAGCCTCCTACTTTTGAGCATCCTGCATGGTCATCTTGTACCATGACTCCTCGACAGACTTGGAAGGCTACTCCTTCCCCCCTAAACCTGAAGGTTGACTCCCTCTGAGCATCTCAACCTTCGGAGCTACCCACTCCTTGTTCTCTCCCACTCTCATCGATAGATTTGTCACCCTCTGATCTCTGGATGAAAGTCCTTCTTCACCCATCTGAGATCCCCTTGAGTCATAGTCCTTCGTGACCCAAGCACTTGAGCAAAAGTCCTTCTTTGCTCCAAAGCGATGTGATGAATCAAGCAAACTTGAGGCTGGCCACTGCCATCTTCCTCCTTAGGTGGCTACCCAGACCTCTACTCGAGATTTCTTTGCTTGCTGCGTGGACGTCTTCTCGTCGCTCGGACCAACTGTTCCTTGCTCGGATCCCTGCCTGATGTTGCACAGGGCTACCTGTAGCCTTCTGCCACCGCTCGATGCTTCTGTGGTCTGCCTGAAGGTTTCTGGGCTATTTGTCTGCTGCCCAGGAGCTATCTGAGTCTCTGCTCGCTTCCCGACCTTTCTGGCCTCTGCATGGAGGATTTGCGGCTTGCTGGCCAACCCTGGCGGCTAAGCATGTGCGATTGTGTTGGCTGGTGGCTGTGCCAGGCCGACACCGCACCCGCCCCTGCCTTTTCTCCTACACCCACATGGTTTCTTTCTGGTTGGCAGATCCTTTAACCTGAAACCGATTGTCTCCACCTTTTCTGTGGCTGTTTTTGGTGGCCTCTAGTCGGTGGCTTGAGGTGGCAGCTACTCCAATGCACCCAACTCCTTCGTCATCTTTCCACTCAGCCGCACAATTTTTCGATGGCTCCAACTCCCACGTGCGCTGTCTGCTGCATCTGGAGCCTAGCCTCCTTGCTTGGCGACTCTTGTTGCTGGTGGCCTTCTCCATGGCCCGTCGACTCTCCAACTCTATCGGTTCTCTACCGCACGAACCCACAACGCTCACTTAGCCCGTGCCCGTGTAGATTTTTGCAGTCCATCGCTTCCAATTTTGTAGTGACTGATCTTAGCTCTTGTTGGCATTCCGATTTGTGACCAGTTCCCTCTGCTGCCGCGTCCAACAGTCGAGCCCACGATCCGACTACCTCCATGCAATGATATATATATATATATATATATATATATATATATATATAGTTGCATCATCCTTTGGGCCTTCAGCCCCTTCTTCTCATGAGAGAATGGGCCATAGCCGAAGTTTGGGATATATGAAAGGATTTATGATGGAAAATGTTAAGTATGATCAGGAGTGGAACGTTTCCCTTGGGAGGCCCCCCCAGTATTACCCCTTTTGCCTGGGTGGTGACAACACGACACCAGGGCATAGAAGTTGATCACCAAGGTGAAACAAGACAACCAAGGCAATTTCTCAAGCAAGTGATCCGCAATCCAACTTCAACCAAAGATCTTTGTTTACATGCCCAATAAATTAAACACAACATATTGCATGAAAAAAGGACTAACCATACCTCATGGTGACGCTGGCTTACCATGCCCCATACCCTGGGTTGCTTGAATGTGATGAGTCTTGGTTGACGTGTGATGGGAGGAAAATCAAGGGGGCTGCTGGGTTTTGCTGGTCAATCTGGCTCTCGTCACTCCATGTCTGCTACCTGTGGGCCTTGAGACATGATCTCCTTAGTTACCCCTAGGCTGAGGGGGGTAACAATGCCACCGAGAATAAACTTTAGGATCTTTGACATAAGGTTAATGTTCCAATTCCAAATTTATTGTTATATTTGACGATTGATCTAAATCATCCTTCCAATTCAGTTCTTTACAAGAGGAGTTTCATATATTTCTAGAGTCGAGTCCTTTGAGGCTAGAGCTTGATTCACAAGCTAGTCTACTTACTACCTTGTGGGCTGAACACCTCGTTCTAATATTTTATGTCAATTAAGCCTGAGGTCACATCCTTTATCCAATCACTTTGATTTTCCAACTTCTAGACTAAGGTAGAAGATGATCCTTGCATCCAATTTATGATGACTTTTTGATCCCCTTCAACCTTGACCTCCTTTAGTCCTAGCTTAAGTGATACTATTACAGGCTCAGATGATGAGAGTGATTAGCCCCCTTCTATTACAGCTGATTGTTGCAATAGCTTACCAAGATTATATTCTTATAGCCGATTTTACAATGAGTTTTTGATACTTGTAGGATTTAATTACTTTGGTCTATCCTCTTTCCTGGTTATATTTTAATGCATTCATGTTTTATATTTAATCTCTTTCATTGTTGGGAGATTCCTCATGCACTCCCATTGACCTATATTGGACATTTCTAAACATTAATATAAATTCAATTTCCCTCGATTAATGCCTTCATTTCAGCTTATGAGTCCTTACCTATGTTTTCTATGAACGTGGTTGTCACATTACCAGTTTTG
This sequence comes from Picea engelmannii, assembly GCA_009831015.1. Classification (NCBI taxonomy): domain Eukaryota; kingdom Viridiplantae; phylum Streptophyta; class Pinopsida; order Pinales; family Pinaceae; genus Picea; species Picea engelmannii. The sequence goes on from ML866719.1 coordinate 6,493, forward strand.
CCTCTCAAAGTGTCTCCACTACCTGCCCTTCCTGGGTCACACTTAGCTTAATCATCAAAGTTCTGCTTAAATTTACCTTTTCCAGGTGGTTTCCTTGCTCCTTCTGAGAACTTGTCGACTGTCATTGTCAGTGTGCAAATTATTACGTATATGGAAAACTAAAATGTACTATTTGGTCTTCTCTTTCAAACTATTGCTTTTATAGTTTGGTGTAATGATTTAAATTTTAAACCTTTTCTCATAGCCTAGGCTATTTTTCTTGAAATTTATGCTGCATGTTTTACCAATTGCATATCATTTGTGTTGCATTATAGTAGAACAACATTTTTTTATATAAATTTAAAGAATATGTGTGACTTAGTTTGAATGCTACTTGCATCAACTTTTTCGATATTTAAGTCAGTGGGGAAAAGTTGCATTGATTGTTTTATCTTCAGTCCATATCGCAACTCATTTATGAACTTTCTTTTAGAATGGGAGCCATAATCTTTTTAATATTTTCGTGTATCTATATTCAAAGTTCCAGCAACATGGATTGTATAAGGGGTCAAAAAGGAAGCTACTATTTGACCTCTGTGGTGATTGTACTGAAATACTTTGAAAGGTATCAAATTTCTTGAAGAAACCTTAGTTGAAGAGTGAAGACAAATAAGATGTTCAAGATACTTTTCCCAAGCTGGTCCTCTCACTCTCTTTATGTATGTGTGAAGGAACCGAGTCTTGTATTACAAAAACATCGTTCTTGTCCTTTTTTCCATACATGTTTGCTAAGTGGAAAACATACTGTAGTTTTGGATTTCACTAGAAGCATTTATGATTAGTTAGCATTCAGCCACTAACTTAGCAAGGACTTGTTAACATTTTTAAATAAACAATGGAAAAGTTAGAAACTAAAGCATGTAAATTATTTATTCATGCTTCATAAAGGAACGAGACAATGTTCCTTTACAATCTCTTCTTATATACATGTTATGCTGTCAAACAAGTACATTAATTCCACAATTACATTAATTTGATTGTCCGAAAAGGAGGAAATAAGTCTGTCAAGGGAAAATTTATTCTTACCTTTATTGTTTCTAAAGGTTCTTTTACAGCAACAATAAAATCTGGGTGATACAGTGGTTGAATAAAGTAAGCAATTGAAGATTGTCAATTAGGCTAATATACTTTCTATTGGATGTAGTTACTTTTTGAAGAATTATTTAATGGTGAAAGGTTTGTAGTTATTGGCATAATTCTCTTACATGGTTGTTAATGCTTTTTATAGGATACTTTTTTTTGGTTGTTGTAAAGGTATTCATAATGAGACAGATTTTTAAACCATTGAATAATAGGTTATGGATTGGGTGATTTGTTTTTTCTACAGAGGTTTTTTGTTGTCAAGCCGTGTCCTAAAGAGATGAAGTGTGACGTGGAGGTGAGTAGTGTTCCTTGTATATGTGCATGTTTTCTTAGAATGCACAATGGACACAATGTACACTTTTCTTCTTTGTTATTGTTGTCTGACTTATGTGTGACGCTTTTTATTGGAATTTTCTTTGACAGTATTCCTTAATTTGAATTGAACTCTGATATAATAATTGTCTTCATAGAATGAGTCATCAACTAGGAAAGCAAGTCATATCTAAAACTAGTCAGCCCTCAAAATCTTTTAGATGCATGATCCAATTCTGCCTTGCAATTGCTGAATTCTTTCTCATGAGATAAAATTTCCCCCCACAGATTCAAATTAGAAAATGCAGTTTCAAAGGCTGGTTAGAGTCTAGACGATACAGTATATACAACATGATAATTCTCTTGTAGGATGTTATACCTGAAATTTTCTAGCTGTTTACAAAATAAGAAAATATGTGATTTTTTAATTGCTGAAATTGCTAGGTGGCTTCCTTTGCAGTAAAGGACATTGAAGAGTACCAAAACTTTTGTGAAAGACCAAAGAGTCAAAGACCAGATGCCCAAAATGTCATAGGGGTAAGCTCTTCTCTTGTTGATTAATTTTATATTTCCTGGAAATATATATTGAGTTCAATCTTGTGTAGGTTTAAATTTCTGTTAGTTATCTAGCTGTATTTTGTGACAAACAACACAAGTATTTCTCAGAGAAGAACTTACATGGCATGCCGACTCAGCCCTTTGTTTAATGATGATGATTAAGAAAATTGAGAGTCACTGTCTTGAAGAAGCTGCCACCCTCTTGTGTTCTTGATAAAATGCTACATTTGATGTTGCCATTCCAAAATTTAACCGTTGAAATTTAATTACATTATATTACAACAGTAATAAGATCCTTTGTTCCCACCTTTTCACAATTTTCTTATGTCTAGCAGTCTCACCTATCTAGTGTTACTATATTTCTTTGATTCTTAAAGAGTGCCAAGGGAATTGCTATGATTGGCTGATGGTAACTTCTAGGTCGTTCTCTCTTGACCAACTGACCAAAAAAGAGATGATTAATTTCATCCCTGGTGATGACATCAGAGTCCCTTCTATCTCCTGGCTAAAGTCATTTAGCTCAAAGCTTGCTTTCTTTGATGAACATCCTTCCTCTGAAGATATTGAATTGCATCATCATTCCTTCTGTCTACATTGAACACGATTGATTTTATTGTCTGAGGTTCTTGTTAGGAAAGCTCACATCCTATTCTCAATGTTTGAATAGATAAGATTTTCTGTGCTTTTGTATGAATTCCAAAAGGGAAGTTACTGACAAAAAATGTGCTTAACAGTGGCAGCTTAAGCATTCATCTGTGTATTGTTAGTCTTGGTTCCCAAAATAAAATGAAAAAAAAAATTATCCAAAAGAAAACTAATAATGTGACTTTGAATACTTTAGAGTTTCTTTGCTTTTGTTTTAATTTTTTAAAAGGGAAGATACTATTAGAATTTAGGACATGTGTTTAATAAGGGCAGCTTAAGAGTTCATCTTGTATTTTACATCTCTGGTTTCCTATTTGTTATCGCACAAGTTGTAGGTTGGGAAAAGCTTGACCCAACCACCAAAATGGCAACAACTAAGGGACACTATACCCAATGTCACCTCGATATAGGTCCTGCGCTTCAAGGGTGACTAGGTCACTCTAGGGAGACGATCCTGGTGAACCTGGGGGGGATTGAGATGGATGGAAAGGAAGGAGGAGAACTGTCCCCCTAAAGGTCAATAAGGAAAGAGGAAAGTGGCTTTGATGACTCGTCTCAGGAAGGTTTTAGGGCTGCCAAGTCTTTGGGTACCTGTAAAAGGAATTGTACCTGCCCGAGACACAAGAAAAACCAAGATTTGTATACAGTGTGTTAGGTGGACAAGCAAGTTAAGCTTGCTGTCCCTAATTGCAGCAGTAATCAGAAATATAAATCAGCAATGAAATCAAGTATCTACTGCAGATTTAACCACTTAAAGCATCGAAGATTAGTTGAGTTATGAAGCACAAAACATGTAAATAAATTCTCAACACTTTAGCACAACTTTAGTGGTATTTAGATGGCTGCAAAGATAAGTTTTCAGAGTATATTTGTGACAGCCAAGTGGCTGTAGCAGTGTTTTGCTACAGCAGCAACTTTTACCCCAAGAAATCAGCCAAAAGATTGCCCAACAATAGCTAACATCAAATAGATTTATAATAGCAACATTCCAACTAATTCCAACGGTAAAAGAGTGAGAGATTGAGCTTGAAAAAGAGAGTTTGCTGCAGCCCTAATGGCTGTAGCATAAATTTATAACAGCAATAAGAAACACTTAGCCAATTGAGACGCCCTAGGGGCAATAGCAAGCCTAGGACATCAAAGTAAGAAAGAAATTTGAACAAGTTGATTCCTTCGTGTTTTCATGTATCCCAATGCAACAATTTTATTTCTCCAATGCAAATTTAAAAATGATTAGTGCCTTACTATTGGGTTGTGGGGTCAAAAAATGTGAAGACTAGATTAAGTCCTTGGGGGTGTAAATCCTCTTACTCCCCAAGGCAATCTAGGTCCACTAGGAAATGCTAAGAGGGTGTAAGCCCTTTTACTTCTCTTAGCAAAACCTTATGCAACAAAATGACCTTGGATGTATGAGCTTGATCCACAAATAGCCTAGGGGTGTAAGCCCTTTTACTTCCTAGGGTTTGTGAAACAAACAAAGTTGACTTGGAGGGCGTACGTCCTTGTAATTCTCCAAACAACCTTGCAATCAATGACTTTTCACAAGCAAATAAATGAATCTTGGGGAGGGTGTATGCCCTTATACCCCTCCAAGGGTGTAATGTCCCTTTCCAAATAGGAGCTCCAGAGAGGAGGCTTAATGGTCTAAACCGCCCCGTTAGACTATAGCCAGGGCCAAAGAGGGGTAAACA
>ML866720.1:3710-14608 GCA_009831015.1 Picea engelmannii
AAAACTAATCAGTGCTCTGGATGAACTTAGAAAGTATAAAAAGAATAACAAGTTAGTGAGGGGACAATTGCCAGAATTTGAAGAAGCACGCCAATTAAGAGAAAAAGAAGTTTCAAAAACCATCAAAGAATTAGAGAAAATCATCATTGACCTGAAGACTCAACTTCAAGAAGCCAAGAGAAATGAGGAAGTCTTGAATAAACAACTCAATGAAAAACAACAAGATTGTAAGAAGCTAGAGACTGAAATTGTTCAACTAAAGAGGGAACTTGAGAAAGGAAACAACCAATTAAGATTTGAGAACAGTTCAAAAATATTGAATGACATTCTTAATAGTCAAATATCACCAAATGATAAGAGAAGACTGGGATATGATCAAGATTCAACCTCTGCAAAATAGAAGACTGACAAACAACCAATCAGTTATGCAAATGCTCTTAGAAGCCCCTTAAAAAGGGAAGATAACAAGCGGAAGATGGTACCATTAAAGAGTGTTCCTAATAAACAGAAATCAACGCCCCCTACAAAAGAAAAACAAGACAAAAATATTACAGTGACCATAAGGACTCCCCCTAATAGATATCAACATATATTCCTTGGATATTGCTACTATTGCAATAATTTTGGACATAACACAATACATTGTAAAGCCTATATAAAGTATAATCCTAAAAATGTCCAAAGATATAAGAACAACAAGAATAATGCAGAGAAAATAAAGTATAATTCATTCTCTCCTTTACAAGATTACAATGTTGAATGTCACAAATGCAACAATTATGGTCATAAATCCAGTGAATGTAGATTTCCAATGCAATCCTTGAAGCATTCCCAACAACAAAGATAAAAAGATATGGAAAGAAAAACATGTGGAAGAAAAGGTAACATAATGTAAAGTAGCCCTATATTCCAAGAACGAAAAGTGTCAAGGGTATATTGACAGTGGATGCTCTAAGAATATGATAGGAGATAAAAGAAAATTTCTCAATCTGACAAAGAGGGAAATGTATTTTCCAAAATACTTGGAAAAGGCACAATCACTTTGGGAAACAAGAAAAATAAAGCAAAAAATGTGCTACTAGTTGAAAATCTAAAGTCTAATCTTCTAAGTGTAAGGACATATACTCATTTTTTACTCCCAAAAATGTGAAATCGGGAAGGAAGGATCAGGAAAATTAGTACCTATTGTACCAAGAACCTTAAGTAATGTATATATTTTAGATATTGAAGAAGAATAAGAATGCTACATGAGTCAAGTAGATGAAAGATGGTTGTGGCACAAAAGAATAGGACACTTGAGCTTTGAAAATCTTATCAAAGCTAGTAGAAAGGAAGCAGTGAAGGACATGACAAAGGTTATAAAACCTTCAAACCCTGTGTGTAAGAATTGCCAACTTGGGGAGCAGACGAGAGTTAGATTCAAGACAAAATAATACTCTACATCAAGACCCTTGGAGCTTGTTCACAGTAACCTCTGTGGACCTACTAGGACTAGAAGTATACAAGGGGAACATTACATCATGTTGATTATTGATGACTATACAAGGATGACCTGGGTATACTTCCTCAAAGAAAAATCAAAGGCATTTGAAAAGTTTAAGGCATTCAAAGCTTATGTGGAGAATGAAACAATTCTCAGGATCAAATTTCTGAGATCAGACAATGGAGGGGAATTCACCTCTAAAGAATTCAATAAGTTTTGTGAAGATCATGGAATCAAGAGACAATTTTCAGCTCCAATAACTCCTCAACATAATGGAGTTGTTGAAAGGAAAAATAGAATTGTTCAAAAGGCTGCAAGAACAATGTTGAAGGAAGCCAAACTTTTGGATAAGTTTTGGAGAGATGTCGTAAATAAAACATTTCACATACTCAACCGAGCACAACTTAGAGTTAACCATGACAAGACACCTTATGAGCTATGGTTTGTCAGACCAACATCATTCAAACACTTCCGACTCTTTGGGAGAAAATGCTATATTAAGAGGGATGATGATAACCTAGGAAAATTTGATTCTAAATCAGATGAGGGGATATATCTTGGTTACTCACCCAAAAAAAAAGATTACAGATGCTATAATCTAAGATTGAAAAAAATAGTGGAAAGTGCAAATGTAAAAGTAGATGATCTAAAATTGAGAAAAAAACAAATCTCAAGATAAATAAAAAACGGATTAATGGATAAGAACTGGTGATGATGAAGAATATGGTTAATCAAAAAATGAAGAATATGTTGAAGATCTACAAGAGAATGAACCACAAACTGATGAATAAAAGGATGAGGAGTAAACGCCCTTGCCAAAATCTCCATCAAAGAGAGTTCAAAAGAATCGCCCTGAAAGCCAAATCATCAGGGATAAAAATGCAAGAGTAGAAACTAGAAGAAAACTTACATTTGAATTAGAACAAACAATGCTTTCTCTGGTAGAACCCAAATCATTTTCAGAAGCCAGCAAGAATGAAGATTGGATAAAAGAAATGAATAAATAACATGACCAAATAGAGAAAAATCAGACCTGGGAACTGGTTCCAAGACCAAATGACAAAAATGTGATAGGGAACAAATGGATTTTCAAGAATAAACTTGACGAAACTGGACAGATTATAAAGAATAAATCCAGATTACTATGCAAGGGATATGCCCAAGTTGAAGGAATTGAATTTGAGGAGACATTTGCCCCAACGGTAAGATTAGAAGCTATTCGAATATTTTTGGCATTTGCATTCTTCAAAAATTTAAAATCTATCAGATGGATGTCAAATCAACATTTCTAAATGGAACCTTAGAAGAAGAAGTATATTTAGAACAACCTAAAGGATTTAAGTTGACAGAAAACCAGGATTATGTATGTAAACTAAAAAAGGCTTTGATTGGCCTTAAACAAGATCCCAGAGCATGGTTCTCAAGGCTTGATAACTATCTACAACAAAAAGGATACAAGAGAGGGACTAATTACAACAACCTATATATCAAAATTGAAGAACAAAATATGATTATTGTTGTGGTATATGTGGATGATATCATTTTTGGAAGTAATTTGACTATATTGAGCAAACGATTTTCTACAGAAATGCAGAAAGAATTTGAGATGTCTATGTTAGGTGAACTAACATTCTTCTTTGGTTTACAAGTTACTTAGACAGACAAAGGGATATTCATATGCCAACCAAATATATCAAAGAAATTCTAAAGAAATTTCAAATGGAAGATTGCAAACCTATGAGCACTCCCACGGTTACATGATGCAAACTAAGATTAGATGACGATTCACCAAAGGTAGACCAAACCATGTGCAGATCATTGGTTGGTATCATTTTATATGCAACAACAACAAGATAAAATATCATACAAGTTGTAGGACTAATATGCAAATTTCAATCTACACCTAAAGAGACTCATTTGAAGGAAGTAAAAAGGATATTTAGATATATAAGAGCTACCTTGGATTTTGGATTATGGTATCCAAAAACAAAAGATTTTACATTAACTGCATATATTGATGCAGATTGGGTTGGTAGTGTAGATGATAGGAAGAGCACTAGTGGAGGAGCATTCTTCCTAGGAAAGTGTCTAGTATCATGACTAAGTAAGAAGCAAACATCTATATCATTGTCAACAACATAAGTTGAATATATTGTTGTCGTCACCTGATGCACTCAAGTAATTTAGATGAAACAAACCCTGAAATAAATATAAGTAAAGTATGATCATCCAATTCTTCTTAACTGTGACAATACCAATGCTATAAACCTCTCTAACAATCATGTTATGCATTCTAAACCCAAACATATCCCAATTAAATACCATTTTCTGAGAGATCAGGTTTCTCAAAAGATAATCAAAGTGGAATATGTTGATACTAAAGAGAAAATTGCATACATATTCACAAAACCTCTACCAAGAAGTGCTTTTGAAAATCTTTGACATAAATTGGGAGTAAATCCCATACCTCATTAAAACTACAAAAGCTTCATCAAACAAGGGGAGCACATGCACAGGGGGAGCATCGTCTCAGGGAGACCAAAGGAAGCTCCCTTATGTCATTGTTGTCAAAGGGGGAGGATATGTAGTAAAACAAGTAGTAAAACAAGTAGTAAAACAAAAAAGATGGACAATAGTCAAAGAAAGGTTTTACTAAGTTTCCATCAATGCCAAAGGGGGATATTGTTGGAAGATCTGTTGTAATTGATGTCAACTACATCAAACAGAGCGCAAGTCCTAAAGCACAGGAGAGATAGAACACGGAGAGGATCCACAAACATAATGAAGAGTTCTTGGAAGAAGCGTAATTGGATCAAAATCCTTTCAAAAGTGCACAAAGAAAACCTGTTGATTTAACATATAAGTTATGTTATAGTCGGGAGAAACCCTGACCGTTGATTTTTAATCACTAGTAAGAATAAAAAATCCTTCATCGTCGACAAAAACCATGGTGTAAAGCCACATGAACCATTGATCTATAGGCATATTAATTCCAGACCGTCAGATCAAGGTGGAGCCAGATGCTGGGAGAGATAAGTCCCAACCATCATATCAAGAGCGATAATCCTCAACCTTAGATCAAGCCAATCAGATTTCGACGATTTTGCCACTTCGTAGACTATTGAAGATAAGGCAAAGGTATGAAGCTACGAAGTGTTGAAGCCCCGAAATCACACCAACCGTTAGATTGAAGGAATAATTTGGGAGTAATGCGAGTCGTTAGATCAAGCAGTGGAAGGATAGTGTAAGCACTTCAGCAGGTATAACTCCAGGGGAGTTGAACAAATTTAGAGTTGTAATATCTTGGAGTCCCGGAGTACCGAAACCAGGTAAACCGTTGATCTAAGATCCTCCAGGATTTCTCTTGATTTTTTGATCAAGAAGTTGATGGATAGAGTAAGCATGAGTGTTAACCGACAATAAGCAGTCAACATTACTTTATGACCATTTCGGCTGGTAAAAATCCCGGTGTTCCAAAAAGTGTAAAAAAAAAAAGAAACAAAGCACAAAGCATTGAAATAACGAGAATCATAGATCAACGATCTATCGAGGACCCTTCTCGATTGTCTGATAAACCAATGGAAGGATAACATAAGCACTTCGACAGATATAACTACGGGGGAGTTGAAAAAATTTAGAGTTGTAATATCCTAGAGTCCCAGAGTGTCGAACCCCGAAATAAATCAGGACCATTCATTCAGTTTGTGTTCAAGTGTCAACCGTCAGATTGTGAGGTCAACACAAAAGAGGCATTGAGTCCTTTGATGATTTATGGAAGAAGGTTGGATCGTTGGATCGTGGCCAATGGAGGAACTCAATGGCATAGAGTCATTCCGACACTTTGGTGTTTCAATGTTCTGGTGTAAGATTTAATAAAGGACCAACCTTTCCCTGAAATGGATGGCAGTCATCCATCCAACGATTGATTAAATTGTAACTGTTGATCGCAAAGATTTGAAAAAGTTTGAAGCTTGTCGGAGTTGTGAGAAAGTGGATATCTAACCATCCATTGAGGACGCAGATCCACAACGGAGGACAAAAGCTAGTGACCTTGTCTATGCATAAGAAAAAGATTATTTGTGAGTCAAAGCCATCTATAAAATATTGCTAGTGAGTAAGAATGCATAAAAATCTCATTTGAGAGTGCATAGGTGACTCTTTGTAATAATTTCCTAAGAAATAATGTAATCATAAAGGTTGTTAGTTTTCCCATTAAGGTTTTCAGGGTAAAAAAAATCGATGGCGTGATATCATTGTTGTGTGCTTGAATTTCTATTGTTTACTTCAATTCATGAAAAATGTGTGTATTTGCATTAAATTAAATGCACATACAAAAATATTATTCATTGGATTGATTGTTTATTGAATTAATTCAATTGATTTTTGTTGAATGATGTGCATAGAAAGATACAACCAAGCTTGAATGCATTTCTAATTCCTACTTCACTCGTATTCACCTGTGGGAACATTGGGTTAATGTGCTCATTGGATGGCAATGATGTTTTTTAATTATATTTTGATGGTTCACTTACAACCATTTGACTTCAACCACAGGTTGAGTTGTTAATTAATTGGCAAAGGTATGTCACACTTGGATCCATAACATGCCATCCATGTAGCAAATTATCATGTGTATCTCTGGCATTTACCTCGAACAAGCACATTTCACAACAACATATGTACAAGGTGGTTTTAGGCTAGGCCTTAAATCCTTTAGCTACATCCATCCATACATATATTAATATAAGACATATATTTCCTTGAATGTGTGTGAAAGGGAGGTGTGATGGTGTCATTGTTTGACATGAATGGAGTTGTAATCTAGGGAAAAGTAGGGATCATAGTTACCAGTAGATCCTTACATAGACACCATAGAGATACATGCATACACATAGACATAGGTAAAGACATACACAAGTAATTAGAAACCAAAGAATAATCCTTTTTTTATATGATAGAACAATACAACATAATTACATATAACCTCTCTCCTGAAGCTATCTTAGCCTTCATGTGCTTGTCTATTTATACCTCTTTCAGACAGTTGTAACTACTTAACTGCCTGGGATTATCGGTTAACAAATACTCCAAATGACATCTTATTCTAACTATGTCAATCAACCGACTGGTTCTTAGTTGACCGTCAGGTATAATCGACAGGTTCGACTAGCCCCTACAACATCTCCCCCCACCTCAATTCCTTGCTCGTCCCGAGAAAGTGGGGGTTATACAATTTTTTTTTTTCATATTTTGGTTACAATATTACAATATGGAGAATTAGAAGATGAAGAGAGAAAGAGACACATGTAAGAAGAGGAGACACAATATTTATATGGTCGACCGACTTAAAGTATTGTTTATGGCTGATCTGTTGTGCCTGGATTTCCTCCGCTGTTTTCATCGACATCCTTGTTATTTTCCCTTTCCGTGTTGACTTTGAAGGTGGTCTTAATAATACTAGGGACTGATTTCTTTGTTTGTTGAATGAAGTCACACCATGTCTCTATCGCCTGCTTCACTTCCATATTTAGAATTTTCAACTCGGTAATCAAGTCAACTTTCTCTACTATACTTGATGTCAGATATGTTCCTGACTCTCTGTCAAATTGTTGTTATGTGGCCTGCATTTTACATATGAGTAGGATGAGGCGACCGGTTGCTTGGTCAGTTTCCAACTGCACTCAGTGTCCCTCCTTCTGACATTATTTCTCCTGTTGTGATAGCTGATGCTTTGTTTCTCTTTCTTTTGCTAGTTGCGTGGTGAGGGATTCTTTTATTTTTTTTTTATCTATATTCAAGTTTATTTTCCTTTCTATATTGTCAACTGCAACCTTTTGTATCCAACATTTATTGAATGTGTCTGAAAAATGATTCGGCCATTCACTTACCATAGAGTTCAGTGTGCTAGCTTGTTTGGTTGATTTATGTATGTTCTGCTTGAAGCCCTTTAGATTATTTTATTTTTTTTCTAAGGCTACGTCCATCCACTCCTTGGTTGTTTGGATTTCTTTGATGGATAAGTCATGTTGTTGTTTTACTTCTTCTTTTTCTTTTTTTAGAGCCTCTACTTGTTGTCGATAGTCTTTGTTGGTTTTGATCCTTCTGTCGATCAATTCTTTAAATCCTTTTAGGGGGTTCTGTGCTTTTGATATATGTTCTATCTCGTCATTCAGCCTGACTACTTCTCTGCATCCATCCAAGATATTTTTTCTCTCTTGCTTTAGTCTTTCGACCCAAATTCCTTCTTTTGGCAGTTTCTTCCATCTCCTTATTGAGTCTTTTGAAATAACTCCATGTAAGTCGAACAAGTGTTTGTCAGAAATAGTGGTCGGTTCAAATGAATCCTCGACCGACGAACCTGCTAGAGTAGTTGTTACAGTAGTTCTGATGGTAATCATGGATGGCTTCCTTTTATTTATTTTATCTGTAGATTTGGATGACTGGCCATCTTTTGTTATAGTCTGTTGTGCCATTGGGATGCTTTGTTCGCTTGTTTCATATTTTCTTCCTCCTCACGCTGGGTGTTTTGCACCTCCATATCCTCTTTGTCCTGGAGCTCTGGTCCTTTTGTGTTAATTTTCTCAACATCGATAGGATTTTCCTTAGGTAAGGGCTTCTTAGTATGAAGATTTCAAATTCCGCCATTTGTATGCTTGGGATGTCGATTTTTGCTTCTACTTCTTTAGTATTCTGCTCGACCTCACCCTGATGTGTCTCAACTATCTGTAAGACTTCTTCCTGCTGATCTAATGCCTCAAACAAACGGGCTGCCTGTTTTTGTATCAAGAAGGTCGGCTCACCGATTTGTATTGGTTCAACTGAATTTTGTGGTGACATTGGTTTTTTAGTCGATTGTTGTTGTATCAACTCTATGTCAATTTCCTCGACCGACTCCTGTTGCTCCATGTCAAGAGTTTCTATCTCGATGTCATCCATCTCGATTGGATTATCCGACTTTGTTTCTTCAGATGACTCGTTGATTATGATTTGCCTCTTATTTTTCTTCATTGAAATTTCTTCCACGATCAGGACCAACTCTATTGGAGACGACTCCCTGGTAAGGTCAATTGCAACATCAAGTGACCTTTTCTTACTAGGTGTTGCTCTTGGCCTTATTTCCCACTCTATCGTGTTCATTGTGACCGTTGTCGGGCTAACATAAGTAGTTGTGATTTCTAAGTTTTTCTTCCTCTTCACCCCTCTTGTTTCAATTTTCCTGAGCATGTTCTTTATGTTCTTGATCTGTTGTTTTTTCTCCTTAGCTTTCTGGAAATATTCCTTGATTTCTGGTCTGACCAAGGAACTGTATATCTTCTTCATGACAACAATATCTTTTCAGGTTTGCTGTAATTTTTCTGCAATCTTGGAGGTGATACTTGAAAGTTTCTCTTTAATAATTGGGTTGTTGAAATCGATGTCCTCATTCGAATGAAATGTTTCTCTCCAGATATCCTCTATGTTGATCTCTAGTGCTTCTTCCTCTGTAGATTTCTTTCCCCCTTTTTTTTTTAGTTGGTTGTTTTCTTTTTCGTGGGGAAGGATTGGGAGGTACGAATGTTAGAGCTTGTAATCCTTCGACAAACGAAACTGTGTAAAGAGAAGATTCTATTTATTCTGCTTTCTCCTCGTCGATCAATGGAAATATTATAGGCACCCCTGTTTTTTGTGCCTCCGGTGGAATTTATAAATTATGATTGATTTGTCTTTCCAATTCTGTGAATATTTCTTCCATTGTCGGGTGGTAATGTAGTTCTTTTGGTTCTAGAGCCGACGCAACTCCACACCACAACTTTGTGCAAAAAAGGTCGAGTTGAATGAGACAAGGTTTTGGAAGTGCTTGACGAAGTGCTTGATCAACTCTCCATCTTTGGGTCGGACCAATGTGCTCTTGGGTCGGTAATTATTTTTATCAACAACCCCTTAGAGTTTTTGGCTTGCCATTGACCCCGTCACAAACTGCATCTAGTAATTTGTGTTGGTCAATTTGGGTAACTTGGCCCCTGCTCTTGGTATGTCCAAGATTCAGTAGAGGAGTCCACCAATTATTGCTATTGGATGATCCAACTAGAGGTATCCTTGATGATACCGACTCACAATGAATTTTTCCGCTTCTTTTTTTCATCAACCCATGTCATCTACTTGCGGGGCAACGAAACCAATGTTATAATCTAGGGAAAAGTAGGGAGAGTTACCAGTAGATCCTTACATAGACATCATAGAGATATATGCATACACATAGACATAGGTAAATACATACACAAGTAATGATAACCCAAAGAACATTCCTTTTATTATATGATAGAACAATACAACACAATTACACATAACCTCTCTCATGAAGCTATTTGAGCCTTCATGTGCTTGTCTATTTATACCTCTTTCAGGAAGTTGTAACTACTTAACTGTCTGGGTCAGTTAGTTAACAAATACTCTGACCGACCTCTACTTCTAACTACGTCGGTCAACCGACTGGTTCTTAGTCGACCATCAGGTCTAGTCGACTAGCCCCTATACAACAAATGGTGTTATAAAATAGAGAGTATACATTCTTCTCGAGAACAAATTTATAATTGTTGAGTGAGTGTTATGCAGGAACTCTTTCAAACAATAGAGTAATCTCTAGCTATATTTCTTTGTAATCTTATATGGAAGTTGGACTTGTATTCTATGGTTGAGTGTTGGTTTTGGAAATACTAGTTGAATAAGGATACCCTTCCATGCACAAATAAAGTGTTGAATTTACACATTCAATGATTCAATAGACTTTGGAGTTGTTACCCTTGTTGGGCATTGGTTTGGCCACCACAAGCAAGACATCCATGCCTTAAACCAAGTTTGAAAACATAGCTCATTCATGCATGTTGGAAAGTAACCCTAAGAGAAGCATGATTGTAGTCAAACTTAGAATTACATTGAGAACATAGAACATTACTTATTTTCTATATAGATCTGTGTTGGTGAACTTGGTGGGCTATAAGTCCCTCATTTACGGATCATTCCTTGATCTAAAAGAAACCATTTTGAGTCCTCCCCTGATCTCTTCTTGATTATTGTCAAATGAATGAAGTGTTAGTCCTTACTTCTCCAATTTATAAAGAATACATTACCATTCCAACATCATAATAATTTCTTCTGGAAAAAACCTTACCTTGATTGATTATCATTTCATGTAATTTTACTATAATTGACAATGATCTTGATTGTTCACTAATATGAAGGTATGAAGAGAAAAAAATCAATGTTGTAGATATGTTGGGTAGATTTGAGAACAATATTACTTTCCTTTGTTCAACTTGTAATATTTACATTGCCCAAATCTAAAATATTTTCTTCAGGATCATGAAGGTTGTCTTTATGTTTAGATTGTGATGTGCTTGCTTTCAAATTGAAATTTACTTGAACAAGATAATGTTGG
>WSFP011432743.1:0-21443 GCA_009831015.1 Picea engelmannii
CGATATGATTCTTAGGGTGCTCATCAACCCACTGCATGGGAACTTGATGAGACAGATAACACTATCTGCCACATATTGGGAGATATATAGATATGTGCTCTGTGGCAAGCCATATGACTGCCATTGACATTCATGGTCTAATAGTCCAGATAGTAGTATCTTATGGCCATTGCCATCTTCATTTCTTTTTTCCAAGGAAAGATAGTAGTATCTTATGGCCATTGCCATCTTCATTTCTTTTTTCTAAGGAAAGCATTGTGGGGAAACCCGGGCAGTTCCTCTCATTTCAAGGATTCATTGCTATCTTCATATGCGAGGGCTCCATCTGTCTGCAGGATGTACAGGCCATTCGGTTGGTCAGTTTGTTACATGGCCCCAGGTTGCTTCTTTCGTATACAGTATAGATGGATTGGGCATAAAAAGAATCATAGCATAGGAACTATAGGCTTTACCATTCATAATTATCTGTTCAGATTTGGATTTTCATCTATTAAATCACAATTCAGTCTTTTTCACCATCAGTCGAGGCTTCTAAAATCTTTTCTTTTGAAGGTCATCAATTTCCCTGACTTCACTGTCAGACCACTACTGAAATCATTGTTAGTGTGGCTATTTGAACGAGTGGCTGATAAGTCCTATTTTATAAGAATTTCAAATGAAATTGTGGGCATACAGAAAGCCTCATGGTTGCGGCCGCATGAACACCTTCTCCATTACTCAGTGCAACAAAAGGCCAAGGATTAATGTTGTATACAAGTTTGTGATCTTTTATTGGCACGAGCGATATTTTGTTTCTAGGTTTCCTTGTTCTCATGTTTGGTTAGTCTTCTTCCTTATCTAAATTACAGGGAACTGTCTGAAATTTCAAATTCAGTTTCTCCTGAAGAATTATATCCTGACCATTGGGAAAGAAATAATATGTACCATATTTTCATACTCGGTGCTGATCTAGGACTAGAGGTGCACGTTGTCTATTTCAAAATGGCTTGATATAACGATATCCTTACACACTGCCAAGCTTCTGCACAAAATTAGTTCCAAATGTAAAATCCCATTTAGTTATCCAAGACCCTTCCAACAGGGTTAGTTACTTGTATTGAACTGTGGTTAATACGATGTTTAGATAGTTCTTCTAATTCTACCTTTAGCAATAAACATCAAAGCATATGTTGTTCGAATTTTTATATGGTCTTTGCCAATCTTGTTTGTTGCTCTTGCCTTGTGTTGTATATGATTTGTTTAATTTAAATTTTGGAAGAAGTTCAAGAATCATATACTCGTATTAAGTGAAATTGTTTGAATTTTGAGTTAAACTATGTCATACCATTCTTCATGATGGGTTTTTGGTGCTTACTTTTTAAATTTACTAATTGACAATTGTGTAACATACTTTTTGTCCACCTTACTATCCAGTTCTCATCATTTTTCAATGTTTTGGTTTGTTAGTAAACCAGGTTTTTTTTTATTTTCACTGCTTACCAACTACATGTATTGCTAGCCTCTAGGCACCTTCCTCCTAGTAATGGTATATTTTTTCCAAATGACCGATTTGTTTAGTCCTTGTCGTTCCTTTCTTTATCAACACTGAAGAACTTTGATTTCTAAAATGAAACAGAAAACCCTAGAAAAATATCGTCAAAACTATGGACCAATTTGAAATATTTTAACATAAAGTTCATGAGTTCCATGTCCTTTTCTGATTTTTAGAATAATGTTTATTGAATTTTATTGGACAATGTTTGCCATCTTTGCCCTAAATTTGACATCCGTTTTCACCTATCCGGTTTGATTTTTTCCCCTGATCATTGTCTCCTTTTTCTTATGTCAAATCATTCTTTTGCATAGTTAACTTTATAGTTCTGGTGTATCTTTTCTTTTGAACACTATTTTGTATCATGTTGGCTGTGAAATGTCTTTTCATTTGAAGCACATTCTTTATCAGTGTGGTGTGGCTTTTAGAATTTTACTTTGAGAATATCCTGTTTTGGTTTTGTGTCAATAATCAGCCACATACAGGTTGAATGTCCTATACAAGAAAAGTGACACTTCAGCCACCTTTCAAAGCCTATACCGGCTATAGTTCGGAATTGGCATTTTATTCCCTTGTTTTTTGCTCTGAATCCTTTTGTTTCTTGTGGATAAATGTATTTTCACATCTACTAATACAAGATTTCAAATCTTCTGTCTTTGTTTGTAGGATGATTGAAGAACTTGGCTTGAAATACTTGGAATACTTGCCTGATATGGTTCCAGTCTTGATTGCATTTTTAAAAGATGATACTCCAGCTGTTGCTCGGCAAGCAGTATCTACAGGGACAAATTTGTTTCGTAATACATTGGAAGAGGTTGCTCTACAGGTATGTTGGATGCAAAACCTATTTTCTCAGATATACTTATGATCATTTTGCCATTGAATATGTAGCATATTCCATTCATTTTATGTATAATTAGAAGATGGCGAAGATATGTGTGACAATGTAACTTAAGTCAGTGAGTTTGTCAGTTTTTGTTGCATTTTCATCTCTAGAGTTTGAACAGGGGACCGTAGCAGGACATTATCATGTGTAGATGAGGCCAGTGCATTTGGCATTATCCAATTTGCCTAGAAGAAATTTGGAAATTTGGGTATAATGTTGGCTCGTATACGTTTTCTGTGTGAAACAGCCTATTCTTTTAATACGCAGAGAATATAAGATAAGATAATTTTATTAATGCCCAACAAGTGACCATAAATAGGTCAATGGGACTGCTAGGTACAATAGTTTGAGATACAAAGTGTGAGCGCAAAGGCCACTTCTAGAAAAACATAATATAAGCAAATCTAGTCTATGCTGTAAAAGACCTATACTCTACAGCCTTAGATCATGGAGCGGGGAAACAGAACAATAGTGCAGGTATGTGCAAGTTTTGTAGAGAATCGAAGAAAAATACCAACACTATTGGGGGGATGGCTTGCATAGGGGGCGATCAACCTTCTCTGATGCAATCTCTCCTACCATTCGAGGTCATAGGGAAGAAACTCCTAATAGATATCTAGTTGGATGAATTCGAAGAGTAGGAAGATCTGGTCTGAGATATGTGTTGTTGTAACCCATAGTTGAGATTTGGGGGAGGTATCCTGACTGCTGGTGCGATATGAGCTATCTCGAGATCTCATGCGACATGTCTGTAAGGGTCTCGCTGGTCAAGCGCATAAGGCTTACTGAGGTTGTTGAGATTTGGGTACCAAGGAAAGTGGTCCCCTTGTTTGTGAGTCACTAAACACAAAGTGGGGAAAGTATTACCCTCACACTTTACTTTATGTTCTAATTTCACTTTGACTTTATTCACTTAAGTCATAAAGTGAAATTAGTCACTTAAGTATAAAGTGACATTTAATTCACTTGAAAAAGGTGAATTGAAATGTGTTGTTGTAACCCATAGTTGAGATTTGTGGGAGGTATCCTGATTGCTGGTGCGATATGAGCTATCTCGAGATCTCATGTGACATGTCTGTAAGGGTCTTGCTGGTCAAGCACATAAGGCTTACTGAGGTTGTTGAGATTTGGGTACCAAGGAAAGTGGTTCCCTTGTGTTTGTGAGTCTTTAAAGTTTAAACACAAAGGGGGGAAAGTATTACCCTCACACTTTACTTTATGTTCTAATTTCACTTTGACTTTATTCACTTAAGTCATAAAGTCAAATTAGTCACTTAAGTATAAAGTGACATTTAATTTACTTGAGTAAAGTGAATTAGAGAACATAAAGCAAACTATGGAAACTTAAAGTCAAAGTGGGTTTCCAAATGAGATTTATGAGATGTGATCTCATCCATTGATTAGACTTGGGCTAGATCTAATCTAGGCCCTTGATCTTCTAGGTTTGGCCTAAGAGAGGCTAAAGGAGGTAAGATGGTAAAATGAGGCTCATTATTGTCACTTGAGAGAGTTGAGTGAAGAGGAGGAGAGGAAGTGAGGGTTTCAAGGAGCAAAGGAGGTGCACTTGGAGAGAAGGGCGCAAGCTTTCTTGAGGAGTTTTCATGGAGGGCACATCTTCTTGAGAGGAGAAGGGCTCATGGTATGGAGATGGGTGAGGGTGCATCTTGGTGAGAAATCAAGAGGTGGACACAAAGGCTCGAAGGAGAGTGTATTCTTTGTGAGCTTGCACACAAACTAAGGAGGAGGCGCACTAGTGACTGGTGCACACTTAGATTGTGAGAGGGGGCGCTCCAAAGTGGGGGGTGCACCAAGGGTTGAAGAGGGCGCACTAAGAGGAGTTGGGGCGTATTCAGCCATAGCAAGGGCTCACATTTCAAGGCAAGTCAAAACAAAGGCATAGCAAAGAGAGGAGGGCACACCAAGGCAAAGGGCACTTTTGTTCAAAGGCTAGCAGACACAAGTTTTGAGGAACTCTATTATAAGCTTGAGGATAAGCTTGGATTGTATCAGGTTCCTTGTGTATTTACTTGTTGTAGCATTTGCTTTGAGATCTCCATACATAATATGTAAATCTCTCTTACTGGTTTTCCCCATGGGGGTTTTTCCAGGGTCATGTTGACCAAAAACACTTGTGTACATTTGTCATGGTTTGCTCAGTACTTTCAGCTGTGTTAGTTGTTAAAGATCCTAGAGGGCATTTGATGTTTTGAGCTATATGCATGTGCTAACTTTTATGGCAGCCTAAACCATATTTTAACCCATGCAAAGAGAGCCTCAAAAGGGCATCAATCACAAGACTAAAGGTGGATTTTCTGGGCAGAATTATCGGGCTTAGTGACTGTCCCAAAACAGTGAGAAAACAGTTTGGTAACCTTGATTTTAGTGTCCAACAGCAGGCCAAAGGACAGACCTGTGTTGGCAGCCTTTGGTACCTCAAATTTCTTCAGAGGTCTCACAAAATGATTTGCATCCTGCATCGTAGAAAAATTGTACTAAATTTACTATTTGCATAATGTGTAGTGGATACCCTCACTGTAATGATTTAGCCACCTTTATTGCTGGGCATATGTAACAATCTGAGGCTATTCGTTTTCTTCTCTTTAGAGAATTAAGCCAGTGTTACAAAACTTGGCTTGACAAAAATATCGACGAGGTTGAAGAGTAAAATATTGGTTTGGACATGGAAAAAACTTGGGAAAAACTCAGCTAATACAATTTTGTATGAAAAATAATTTAATTACAATGGGGTAAAACTTGGTAATAACTCGTACTCTGGAAAATCTCCGCTGACCCGAGAGTACTCATGAGTCAAAATCGCAGGTTTAGAGTTAAACTCATTGCCAAGAGTTTGACTTTCCACCATATAAATTCAGCTCTTTTTTTGGGCCGAGTTGGGTTTGACTGGCAAGTTCGGGTCAAACCTGATGAGTTTTGTAACACTAAGCCAGGGGTTAACACTAAAGGCTTGCATGAAGTTCAGGTCAAACCTGATGAGTTTTGTAACACCAATTCAAGCATGAACACTCAAGGCTTGTGTGAAGTTTGGGTCAAACCTGATGAGTTATATGATGAGTTATATAACACTAATTCAGGCGTGAACACTTGAGGCTTGCACAAACTTTTATGTCGAACAATTTTTTTATGGATTTACCTTCTAAGAGTTTATGAGCAATAACTCACAACAAATAATAACAAGGTATAAAGCATGTGTTGTGGATATAAATTAGCTGTTGTCCTAATATAGGAGATCTGCTAGTGAGCATTTGAAAATTTGTCCAGAAATGCATTTATGTTGTAAATATCTTATATAGAATGTTTGAAACCATTGCACCTTTTGGACACAATCATTAGAACCATTGCCCTTTATGGTTTCGAGGTCTAGGGATCTAGCTTACTTTAGGGCGAATGGGCTAGGACAGAGAGAGTGTAGACTCTTATGCTACAATGTGTCATCGGTGGCAATGGATAGTTCCTTACTCCATATTCCAAGAGGATTTCAAGGCCCATATTTTGTGCCTCGAGGCAATATTCAGACTTGTATTTTTACTCCACAAAGTCTGGATTCTAAGGGACTTTGCTTCAGAGAGGGATTGATACCTCTACCTTGATCTCTGTGCCTGTGAGGCTCTTGCCATTGTAGGCCCACTTGGACAGATATGTTCTTGGTTTTTGTAGGCTTCTAGAGTACTTTAGTGGGTGGTCATCTCTCTGAATGACCTTCCCCTTTTCAGGTACTCTTTAGGTGCTCCAGGTCACCTCCTACTATTCCAATTGATTAGAGGGGATTTCTACAGGGAGTACATCCATGTCACTTGGATTGTATCTCCTAAGGGTCATAGCCCCAAGATGGCTTATTATTCCAAGGAGTTGATACAAATGAGAGACAACCTTATTGTCAATGTTGCATATTTATGCAAACACTTGATGCACGGCTTTGGGATCCCCCTTGGACAGTTTTGGGTAGGCTCTCATTGGCTATGGGTTGAGACTGATCATCTCATCCCATGCCTTGATAGCACTTGCTTGCTATGCCACTTATAGGAGATTGAGTGGGAGGAGGATCTCATCTTTACATGTCACTGCAAGACAAGAGGGATGTTTTACTATCTTTTACCAAGACTCAGGTGGCTCCTTCTCCACATTCTTTTGTTATCCAAACAAGAGATGCATAGCTCTTTTCATAAGGGAGACTTTTAGGCATAGATTGCAGTCCTTGTGTGGTTGGTCCTCCTCGGATAGAGCCCATTAGGTGGATCACCTCTTACTTCTGTCTGCTCAAGGCAACAATAAAGGCAAAGGCCCACCCCTCTCTGGACATCAAATCATCAAGACCTCGGGTTTCCACTTGATCTCTCTTCTTGATTGGTGGGTCACCTTTTATAAGACTTCCAAGGAGCTCTCATTTTAGAGCCTAGGATGAGATCATGAGACCAACGGATAGATCAACTATAGGATGTCCAAGTGTTGGACTCTCTTTGCATAGAGCACAACTCTCCAGGTTCAGTCAAGCAACCAGTCTTCCATTCAGAGTTTCTTCCTCCCGACCTTGGATGTTAGGAGTGATGGACCTCCTCAATCTAGGGCTCCTCCTGGAAACACACAGTTAGGCCTTCTTGAATGGTAATCTCCAGAGGACACTATCAGGGTGTGCATTGACCCCTTTATGGTGGTTTATGACTCGGTTGAGTAGCCTTCTCTCTCCCCTCATTCTGCCTCGGCCTCTAGTTCTAACATGCCTTGACATCCTTTCTACTTGTCATTATTTTGTTTTGTTTTCTGCATTTATTTTGCACTTCTTCTTTTAGCTTTGGACTTAGCTGTTTTTCTGCTTTTGATAGAATAGCAATAGGAGCCGGTTTCACACTCCCACTATGTATGACTACTGGATGTACTTTCGAGCATTGACCTAGTCATTCATTGGACATCAATACAATTATCTTACCTTATAAAAGATTGATATTATATTGTTTCAGGCATTCCTGACTTTGTTTCACCTTCCAGAAATTAAATTTTGTGGTATGATTGATAGAAATATTGAAGGTATTTAATACAAAAAAAATGTGGTTTGATGATTTTCCAGTTGCAGTGCATTGCTTTATAAAGCTCAAGGTCTCATGGAGCTGCTATTTTGCACTGTTTCTGCTTTCGCCCATAATGTTGCTCGAGTTCCTGTAACATCCCTTTGGAAAATACTGGTTTAAAAATTTGGGATCGGTGGGATAGATAATAGCAATAAAGCCTAGAGTCAACAGGGAGTTGTGTAGGATTTACTTCTCAGCAAAGCATTGTACTTAAATTAATATCTTAGGACTGATGGGATATATCCTAAGTTACCAGGATTCGGATGCGGATCCGGATACGGATCCGCCACATTTTTGAAAAGCTAGGATCCAGATACAGCGGGGAAATGGCGAGTACAAACAATATAAATATATTTTTATAATTTAAAAAAATAAAAATTAAATAATATAATTTATATAAATAATTATATATTAAATTTTAATGAAAACGTTCTATGAATATATATAAATTTATATGTTATAACTTTAATATTCTAATACCAAGTTTATAAATAACTTTAATATATTAAATATATTAGTTTAATAATATCACATTATAACCATATGACATAATAAGTTTATAACATTAATATAACATTATAAAGTTAGTGTTTATATAAAGTTATAAATTACATTATAAAGTTAGCATTAATATAAAATTATAAACTACATTATAAAGTTACGATTAATATAAAGTTATAAAGTACATTTTAAAGTTGATGTGAATATAAAGTTATGAAGTAAATTAATATTGATATAAAGTTATTTCATTTTTGGTACCATTCATTTTCATCTTTTGATAAGCGACCTTACATATAATAAGTTACCATTCGATATAATAAATCACCATTCAATATATTAAAACACCATTATATATAATAAAATACGACGGTGTAATCTAAATGTTGTTAATAAAATGGACTGGCAATGTAAACTAATAAAATGCTAAACACTAAAGCTAAATTACATTATTTCCAATTCTGATATCATTATTGGAGCTAACTTTATAGTATTAATTATGGAATTCTTATCCGTTGACTTGACAAAAAAGGTTTAACAATTATGGAATTTGCAAGTGGGCGATATTCGTTTATAAATCAATTAACTAATTTGCAGCGGGATCTGTGTGTGTGGGCCTGGTTATCACGGGATCCGCCAATTAATTGCAGCAGCCATTTCCGGTTAGGCAGGAACCATGTGGTTGGTGGATCCTTCACAGATCTTGGCGAATCTGGATCCGGATCCGGATCTGAAACGCGGATCCGTGGATCCAGCCTCTAGACCCGGTGGATCCGGTAACACAGGATATATCATAGTGATAAAGCCTAGAGTAAAAAAGGAGTTGCTTAGGATTTGCTTCTCAACAAAGCATTGTTTCTGAATGGGAGCTAAGCTGCTTTCTAGGAACAATGATCTTCCTCACCATCTGGAGTTCTCCGTTGTCATTGCACCCCTGTATTAAAATCGTGGATTTGTTTACACTGCCATTAAATTTCCCTTTCTAGGTTATTTGGACATCTTCTTTGCCCTCTTCACACTATTAAAATTGGGGAGCTGTTTACCCCATTGCTAATTTTTGTTGTAAGGTTGTTTATGCTTGTTAATTCTTGTAAACCTAGCACCCGACCATTAATTCCAAGCAAAACACATTTACTGAATAATAGCACAGCTAGGTTACTTGACCATTAAAATTCAGCAGAAGCAAAATCAGAAACCAAACATATTTGCACACGAGATTTTGGGTAAACACCTTTGGAAAAACCCCAAAGGGAAAACCAGATCTAAGTTTGATTTTATTATTGATAAAATCCTTGGGCTCCCATCCTGGGATATTGGCCCATTAGAGGAATACAATGCAGCAATAGTATAGCCCACTTGGCTGCTATCTCCCTTGCTGCCCCTTTGCACCTTTCCTCAGCCCTGCTCACACACACTTGGATGAACTCTCTTCACCCAATCAATGAGATCTCCTCACTCTCTTGTGTGTCTCATCCTCTCACCTAGGCTGCTTTTTATTACATTGAGTTAACCCTAAGTCCAAAACCCTAGATTTCCTAAAGTGATGAATGACTGAGATCTAATCTCATGTTCACTTTAGATCTAATGTCTAGGACTTAGGCATTTAACTTAATTAATCTCACATTAATCTAAAAGGTCATTCACTTTAATTATTGACTCATAAAGTGAATTTCCTAAGTTTTTGAGAGATTACAAGGACGACTTCCACTTGCTAGACACCGAGCCTATGTGGAAATACCTGTCCGATGCTAATACATCAACAGTGCTTGTTTTCATACCTTTGGGGTAGTGTAGGGCTTGTGTATTAGGATCAATGTTTAGAGAAAAAGTCAGAATTGGACTCGGAATCAGCAGAGGTCAGACCGGACTTGGATTGTATATGGCCAATGACTCAGTTTATGAACCGGTTTGCTACACACACACATATCAATGTAAATCCAAACCATTAGAGACCAAATATGCAAATTCTGCTCATGTATATACCATGTAAGTGAATATAGAAAATTCAAAAATGGCACCAAGTGCAATACATATCTGAAACAAAATTCATAAGCAACAGGCTCTAAATGGCCTCTAGAAGCCAAACATAGCATGCTACAAGCTACTACATATCAATGGTCAACATGATCAATCATTAAATTCATCACCCCTGTTGGGAATGGGATCCTCATCATGAAATACAAAATCATCCTCTGGTTCAGACTCTGGGGACTCCTGATGGACATCTGCCGTACTAGTCGTAGTTTAGCCAGTGCCTACCATGTCTGGTGTTACTAGTGGATCATCATTTAAACCCATAACCCCAAGTCATCAGCATCAAACCCATTTTTTGTGCTTTTCTTATAATAATTTGCACGGACTTGTAGGTGACTGGTTTGGAATGGAATCGGCTGCTGCTGAACTCACTGGTTTGACCAATTCCATACCGAACTGGTTGGTTTGGTATGGAACCAGCCTCCAAACTAATTCAAAGGCTGACTCACCTCTTGGAGGCACTGAACCAGTTGAATTGGCTGACTCCAAGTCCGATTTGGCCAATTTTTAAAACACCGATTATGATTAATTTGAATCTGGTGGTAGAGTTCTGTTCAGATCTTAAAAAAAGATACGTAAAAAATTACATGTTGGTTTCACCATGCAAAGATTTACTTGCAAGTGAATTTACCAAACAATGAAAAGGAGTTGCAGTAGTATGCATATGGAGGAAAAGGTAGAGGTCAAATTTGAAAAAGGAAAAAGCAAGTACACTTTTTTTGGTAGTGATTTGAGAAACACCCTCGGAGGTGAAGGGATGCACTGTTTAGTGCAGATTTTCTCTGGTTTAGGTTCCAGGACTGAGGAGTAGCTAAACTCACCCTTGATTTGCACCTGGCCTCTTCCCTTTGAGACAGAGGTCACCTGGATTGGGCATACCACAGCGAGAGTGGAACCCTGGTGGATGCCATAATACTCCGTCGACCTCATCAGTGAACCAGGGTTGTTCTGTATTTTGTTGACCTCACCAGTGAATCCTAGTGGGCGGCATAAAACTCATCAAACAATTATAATAATCTCATTAATTTGATCAATATTTGTCTCTAAATGGTTACATCTTTGTTATTTCACCATATTCTTGGCACTAATAGGTTACTTTTTTCTTTTGAAGGTCAGTTTAATTAATAACGTTTTTGCATATATCACTAATCTGTTGTAAGCTTAGCAGGGCATCTATTCTGGTCAAGTGGACAACTGTCTGGAAGATTCATGGTCATGGATGGTAAAATTTAAGGATGCAGTATACCCAATTGCTTTCCAGGTATGTCCTGTATATTCCTTTATCATAAAAGTACTACCTAGGATAATTTTGACAGGATTTGTTGACTGACTAGTTGAAATGAAATCTGTGCTGAAGCCTGGAACCGATGGTGTAAAATTGTTGGCAGTGAAGTTTGTGGAGACAACGATATTGCTGTTCACCCCAGATCCTAATGTTTCTCCCCGACCACCACCTCTTCAGCAAAGCAATGATGGTAGAATATCTGACCAATCTAATAATGTTACAAACAATCCAGGATATAAAGCTGATTTTTAAGCAAGCATAGTATCTGTTCTGGTTTGCTTTGAGTGCAGTATAACAATCATCTATAATTTTTCTTTTACTATTTATATGTTTTTCCATTTCTTGGCTTCCCTATTTTGTCAGTTGCACTTTGATGAAGTCAGTGCTACCTTAGATAATTTTATAGTTAGAATATGATACTAGTTTTTGTTTTTGTAATATGAACAGGGAAATCAAGGGGTTTTAGTATATCATGGATACTTGGAGGCCATCCTGTGCTTGATGCAGGACTGCTAGCACATGAAGCGAGCAAAAATCTGGGACTTCTATTGGATCAGCTGCGTTCATCCGATGTCACAATACTTCATAGTTCTGTGGTTATTGTTCTCGTAAATAGGTAATGGCTATCTCATGACTTTTCACTTTGGGCTTCTGTTTTTTAGATTGGTTCTCATTCCTAGATATGATGATTCCCATGCTTATGTAAAGTAAACATCTGAGTATTCTGTGTTCTTCATTGACCCATGATAAGTAGATCATAGACCCATGATTGGATCTACCTTGTGGAGGCATCCACTTCTTCCTATGTTTCCATCTGCATTTTGGCATTCCTACCTTTTCATATTTCTTATTTTTTGTAAAGGTTTGCTGCACAAAGATGTACATTTTTCTGTACCATAATCCAATTGGCTTTGTTGATATTTTACAAAATTCTATTCTATTCTTAGTTTAGTTAGGATTGAGTATATTTATTGAACGGTTCCCTCAAGAGTCAAAAGCAATTGACCTCGAGTCACTAGTCAAAAGCAATAACAAAGACTTAGATGGGTGTTAGGCACTGTTCGTGCCGCCTGCACTATTTCTGTGTATGTCTTTCGTTTGTTCCGTTGTTGTTCTCTTGGCTTCTCATGTTCATGGATGTATGCTTATATATGGCCAAGTGTTAAATCGTTAACAAATGTCCAAGTATACAAGAGTTGCACTAGAGTAGGAGTGTGACTCATCGGTAGCCTAGAATGGACTATGGGTACGCTCTAGGTGAAGAGGCGTAGTCCGGGCCAAGTATCCTTGGTGTTGCCAAGCAACCAAGTGAGAAACGTTGTGGTGGCGCATGCTCTCTAGTGGTGCATGATTACAAGATTCGGCTAGGCATACTGTGGGGATGTGACAGGTCCAATATTGGGGTCACCTTATTTTTGAAGAAGAAATTTTAGTTGATCCTTGAAAGATTGAAAGAATTTATGGGCTCCTTCCAAAAAAAAGTTCAAAAACAAGAAAAAACTATATATATAATATATATATTTGATGCCATGAAGGGCTAAAATGTTTAAATATGTTCAATATCTTTCTAAAGTATGAAAACTCTGACAACGATTAAATTTTTCAAGGATAGTAGTTGAAGTATTAATTGAAGTTTAAATTCCAAAGGATTTTCGATATTATCAAATGTGATCATATGGTGTATAACAAAGTTTGTTAAAATTTTAATATATTTTGCATAGTCTCAATTTTTTTTTCTGTTGAAAAAATGTAATAAACTTTTTTATGTTGGAGATTTTATTGTAATGATAAGATAAGATAGGATAATTTTATTAATGTCAATTGAGTCTAGCAACAAAGTTTGTTAAAATTTTAATATATTTTGCAGTCTCAATTTTTTCTTTTGTTGAAAAAATGTTATAAACTTTTTTATGTTGGAAATTTTATTGTAATGATAAGATAAGACAGGATAATTTTATTAATGTCAATTGAGTCTAGCCCAAGTGGTTGTGGGATGATCAGTGTTATCCTCTCAGCCCAGGTTCTATTCCTGTAAATGACATGTTGAGCTCATAAATTATGAGTATAATGTTGTAAAGCCTTCCAGCCCTGTTGTTGACCTGGCCTCGTGCCCTGAAGAATCTAGGGTTTCCCCTGGGTACCATCCTTGGAATGAAGGGAAGTGCCGGGGGGGGGGGTTTCTCGAAATTGTTACCTGGAAAAGAAAAAAATAAGAGAAAAAGTAGATAATTTTATTAAAGTTAAACAAATGAACACAAAAGTAGGTCAATGGGACTAAAAGAGTACATCCAGTTAATACAAAATGGGAGTGCATAAGCAGTTCTTATAGCAACAAGAAAAGACCAGCTCAAAGGAAGAAAATGAAAGACATAAAATGAATACATAAGCAAAATCTCATCAATAGCATGGGAAAAGGTGCTGGAACTAGAAGCGCAGGTTGACAAAAGTGGTGGGAGAAAGAAGTCTCCTCAACTGAGTCCTCTATCACCCTGAAGGGGCTGATACACCCTCTGTGAAGGTTGTCTCGATAGCACCCAGGGCTGAGGGTGCTCAACTGTGCTATTATGGGAGGAATTATGGGAAAAGCCCTAGATCAAGGAGACCCATCACTCCAAACAATCAAGGCCAGGGGGAAGATTCTACAAATAGATGACTGGTTGGTTGACAGAGACTGGAGAGTAGTTCTATTTGCAGAGTGACTCTGTCTCTGTCTCTGTCTTTTTGCCCACCTAGAGGCTAGAAGTGCTGTCTGCCAGTCTGGTGAAGTCTAACTTAAGGTTTGGGATAAGATCTTTTCAGGTGTCTCTCAGCAGTAGGATGATCCATTGGGGGGGGGTGTCGGGAAGTGATCTGGGATCTCACTGATTTGATCTCCGAAGAAGTTTGAACCTCTGTCTGTCGCTTGCTGCCCTGAGCTGGCTTCACAACAGGGAAGTGATCCTTCTAGAAGGCTCTGGACAGGGAGGACCATGCAAGGCACCATCCAGCAAAACATTTGAAGATTCACCATCTTTTTCTGCTTTTTACTGTGCCCAAACAGTTAACAAATATATGTTTAGGCTCATATTTCATTTATATTTTGAGCATCACCAAAGCTTTTATTCTCAAGAACAACTCCAAGTTTTGAACAGAATCCAAATCTCAAAATACATTATGGAGTGATTGCATCATTTTGAAATGCAGTTCACGAGTTTGCTCTACAATGCGAATGCATCTCCTGTTTGTCGTCAACATTTTCCTTTTGGCTGCCTAAAAGAAGGCATTTGAATTGAGGCCTAATTCTTTAAAGCGCATCTGCCATCTAGTTGTGCCTTGTAATAGGATGAATCTGAAGCCTAACTTGGGACATCTGTATCTTAGCTTCATTGAGTTTGCATATGTAGCAATTTAGCAACAATTGAATGAATTTTTATATAGAGCTCACAACACAATCGTAATTTTCTCCAATTTTCTCACCAGGGTAGCATCCTAAATGGTGCCATTGTCAATTGTTTTCCGTTTCAATTCTAACTTGAGCTATTCTAACTGCAAAATGTTTTTTGGACTTGGTTTTGGCATACGATCATTCTAAAGGTTTTCACATTAGAAATAATGTATTGGTTCATTTTCTTGTCCAGATGCTTTTGGTATATTCTTTTAATGCACACATTTCGTGGCTCCTCCCTTTGGGACTGCAATGTTTGAATTGTCTTTATGGCTTCTTTTCTTACATGCTCTCTTGTACTGTGTAAATCATCGAGCTGGCATGAGATTTGCAAAGAATTATTTTCTATAATCTATGTTTAAACGATACTTTGGTTTCTGCATTCTTATTTCAATTCTAATTTGTACTTGTTTGGCGGTAAATTTCTCAGTCTTGCATCTATTGCGAAGAAAAGGCCTGGACTTTATGGCAGAGTTTTGCCTGTATTGCTTGGGTTAGCCCCAAGTTGTGAAATTGTAAAAGGAGCTCAAGTTGCAAGTGTGCAGCACACACTGAAAAATGCTTTCCTTGCATTTCTTAAATGTACACACCCAGGTGCAATGCCGGTATTGCTTCTAACTGCCCTTTCATTTAATTCATTTTTGAGATGGGTTTCTGCTGTTTGTACCATTATATTATGTCGGGTTTTAAAGTTTATCCTGAAGAACTTAAATGCCGCTTTGCAGATATGTAGGTGAAAAGTAATTATGTTTTAACACTCAAACAATAAATGAGCATATACATTTAAGAACCTCTTTCCTACTGCACAGACCTGTTTGGTCAACCTATAGCTAAGTTAACAATCTGGAATCCCTTTTAATATTTATTTTGAAGGCCTTGGAGCTCAAGTTTAGTTCCTCCATTCCTTTGTTTAGTCACCGAAATTAGACTATTAGCTGTTAGGTTGACTTTGCTGCCCCTAAGATTCAAGTTCTAGTTTTACTTCAATTTTTAAGATATCTCTAACCCCCCGTGCATAACCCCCCTCCTATCAATCCCCTCTCCCCCATTCCTTCCGGAACCCCCTCCTTGCTCCCATTCCGGTTACACAGAGAAACACAGGACAGGTGGAGGGTCTTTTTTCAAATTCTGCAGGTATCCCTTTCAAAATAATGGAGCAAGCGACATCGAAACAACCGACAACAGAACAGCTGATCTTAATTCTGAGAGCATGGTAATCCTCTCAACAGACCCAGTTTTATTAGCTGCCCAAATTTGTAGTCTTGCCTCACTGCTAGAACAGGTACAACAGGGTATGGTTGCCCTCTCAAACAACGTTTCAGATGTGGAGTCAGAAAACCGATCCCTCAAAAAATTACTAAATGAAAACAAAGTGCAAGAAGATCTTCACCCCCTGCAGGACGCCTTGCACACAGAAATTCTTGACCTCAAGAACAAACAGGAAGAGATCAGAATCCAACATGCCACCTTTAAACATGAAACTGAGACACACATCAATTCATGGGCACAAGTGGTCTGAGGGAAGGATGCTCCCCCCACCCTGCAGCGGTTGAAGAAGTGGTACAAACTAATCTCATTGAGGAGCGAACCAAGTGGGGGGAAGCTGAATCTTAAGGTGAGGGGTCTTCCTTTACCTCATCCATCCCTGGGCCCCAAGGAGGTTGGGGCCATGTTTCTTAAGTATGTCTTGAACCTTCCTGATGTGGCCCTCGACAAGTCTCGGCTCTGACTTATTCTTTTCCTTCGGTTTAGGATTGCTGTTGATCGGCTTCAAGCCCTTAGAGCTAGGCGGAAGTTGTTTTCTTTTCCCAGTAAGATCTTCCTAAATAAAGATCTCACCAAATCTTAGGTTGCAGAGCTCAAATGCTCTAGGGAGCTGGTTATGGCAGCACGATAGATAGGGAAATGGGCAGTGGTTAGGAACCACAGAACTGTCGTTCGAGACTCCTTCCATTCGATTGTCACCTTGGTCTGGAGCTTCCAAATGATGGGCCCAGTGGGAGAGGTGACATGGCATAGGCATATCCTGATGTGGCCCTCGACAAGTCTCGGCTCTGACTCTATTCTTTTCCTTCGGTTTAGGATTGTTGTTGATCGGCTTCAAGCCCTTAGAGCTAGGCGGAAGTTGTTCTCTCTCCCTAGTAAGATCTTCCTAAATAAAGATCTCACCAAATCTTAGGTTGCAGAGCTCAAACGCTCTAGGGAGTTGGTTATGGCAGCACGATAGGTAGGGAAATGGGCAGTGGTTAGGAACCACAGAGCTGTCATTCGAGACTCCTTCCATCCGATTGGCAACCTTGGTCTGGAGCTTCCAAATGATGGGCCCAGTGGGAGAGGTGACATGGCATAGGCATATCCATTAGCTATTGGAACAAC
Source organism: Picea engelmannii (assembly GCA_009831015.1). Lineage (NCBI taxonomy): Eukaryota > Viridiplantae > Streptophyta > Pinopsida > Pinales > Pinaceae > Picea > Picea engelmannii. The sequence goes on from WSFP011432743.1 coordinate 17,116, forward strand.
AATGGATCTTTTTAGTCGTCACCGAGCTTGATGTATGATACTCTTAGGTTGTTGAGCATCCTCTTTGTCATCGAGACCCATGTGAGTCCTATCTGGCCTCTCCTAAACATAACAGGTTATCATTGGTTTTCAGCTGCAAGACAAGAGGTGAGGTGCTCTAGGGGTGTTAGAGGTTCAGGTGGAGTAGCTTGTTTAACTAGGGACTCCCTTCAATGTAGAGTTTCTATGGTACCCTCAGATGAGTTTGCTGGATTTATGTGGATTTAGGTTAGAGGTGTATCCCCTCTATCTAGAGACATCTACACTGATGCTCGCTACTTCCCCCCAGCCTCATCATTGTTTTCTATTCACAATGATTCCAACTGGGACCTCTACATAGACTTATATATCGATATTATTCAGTATTCAACGATTGGGGAGGTCATCCTCCTCGGTGACTTCAACTCCCGCACTAGAGCTATCCAGATCCCTCTCCACCACTGATTCAAAGATGCTTTTTGTGCACATGAGGTTGATCTTGAGGCAATGGGATTTCACAAATTGTTAGAAGATGATTTGGCGTCCATTACAACATATGGAAGGCAACTTATACAGTTGGGGGAATCTCATGAGCTGCTGATACTGAATGGCCTCCCTTGTTTCCCAGTTCCAATCACTTCACATGCTTCCCACATAGTGGGGGAGCTAGTGTAGTTGACTATGTTATTAACATCTTGGACCTACTTCCTTGGGTGCACTACTTCTCTGTAACCCCTCTTAGCTAATCATGCCTTCCTTTCCTTCTCCCATTGGGTCGACCCTCCCTCTCCCCTGATTCCACCTCGTCTGGGCCCACCTCAGACCATTATTGTTTTTTCTTGGGGAGACCTCGACATCTTTTTAACCCACCTCCAACAGATGCTCCCTCCTGAATCCATGTTCTCCTGAATCCATGTTCTCATCTCTCAACTTTGCATTTGCTAAATATTATTGTTTTTCATCTACCATTTGGGAAGCAACCCCCAAATCCTACCCCCATGTTACTCGATCCACCTCTCTTTCCCCCAAAAATGACTCATGCCCCATAAAATGATAGTATGATGCAAACTGCAAAGCTCTCGATAGCTAGTTTAGACATGCCTTCTCCCAAGATCGTCGTTATTATCCTAGCCTTAAAGCTTCCTATCGATGCCTCCTTTGCCACAAGAAATGCCTCTTTATCTCATGGAGGAGACGTGAATTTTGTGCTTTCTTCTCCATTCCCCTAAAAACTTCTGGCTCACCATCTTCCCTCCCCACTCCCCCTCCTGCTAGATTTCAATCCAGATTCCATGTTCTCCCATTCGTCCAATCTATATGGTGTCCTTGGTTAGGCATCGATTAAGGTCACCTCTCCCCCCATTGCTATTTATTCTCATATCAAGATATTTGGGAGGCTATTTGGGTGACGAGTACCGACAAAGCGACAGATGAGGAAGGGTTCCAAGTAGAGTTCTTCAAGCATGGTCTTCATGCCTTGGATTGCCACTTGGCTGACATGTTTAACCATGTTGTCCATATAGGTTTCCCATAGGCTTGGTCACACCACACTTGTTTATTCGATCCATAAATCGGGTCTCGATGTAGATCCAAATAACTAGAGAACGATCATGGTGGGCCACACCTTCTCCAAGCTCTATGCTATAGTCCTTCATATGAAGCTCTCTAGGGAGATTGAGAGGAGACTCCTTAGAGCTAGGGGACATGCATGGTTCTGTTCTGCACATTAGACCACCGATCACATCCATACACTCTCGGCCATTATTGAGAAGGCATGACATCGCTATTCAAAAGTCTATTGCTGCTTTGTAGACTTTTGGAAAGCTTTCGACTTTGTTCCTTGTGAGGCCTTGTTCTAGATGTTCGAAGGCATCAGTATTTTCGAGACATTCCTGATTGCCATTGGCATCAAACAAGGGTGCCCCATGCCCCCCACCCTTTTTGGTATCTACATAGATGAACTTGAGTCCTTTCTACATGATCATATCTAGGATGATGATGGGTGCCACCTCCACCAGGTATTGATTTCTATCTTGCTTTTTGTTGACGATGTGATCCTCTTGGCCTCATGTCTAAGGGGGGCTACAGAGACAGCTAGATGCTTTGGCTCTTTCATGTGATCTTTGACAATTGACAATCAACCTGGGTAAAACCAAGGTGATGATCTTCAATGGGTTTAAGAAGGTACTATTGGATCACCATTTCCTTTTCAAATGAGAGTAGATTCAAATCACCAATACTTATACTTATTTCGGGGTACAATTGTTAGGGCCTCGCTTTAGTCTTAGACATTTTCTTCATTCTCGGGTCAATAAAGGTTACATATACTTAGCCATTCTTGAGTGACAGTGTTTTTGACACAATTTTTAGGACATTCCTTCCTAGATGTCTATCATGGATTCTTTATGCTCAGAGGTTTGGGGGCCTTGTTTACTAGACGTAGATTGGGCTTCAGTTGAGAGAGTGCAAATCCTTCTCCTTGGACGCATCATTAGATGCAAGCAAACAATACCCCAACACATCATTCGTGTAGAGTTTGGTGCTAGACCCTTATGGTTTGAGACTATTTTCTCCTTATTTCACTCCTACACTGCAGTTGGAGTTTCCTCGACTCAACGAAGGGTCAGGACCGATAGTCTATTGCTCATCGGAGTCTATTGCCTTATCTAGCCCTCATGGTTGTACTAGGTGTTGGTTTGTAGGGGTCTTAGACTTTTTGGAGTCCATTGGTGTTTTGATGGATCGATTTCCTCCATTCAGATGCTCCCTTGATGTGTTGCCCACCTCTTACGGAGTCTTACCTACTAGGTAGGAGTTGAACAAGATTATATGGGATGACATTTATGGGTAGTTTGTGCAAGTCACTTGGATAAACCCCAAGGGTGGGCTACATCCGAAGATGGCCTTCTATGTTGAGCATTTCATAGAGGTGAGGGACAAATTCATTATCCAATCCCCATACACATCTTGTCATTAGGTGGACTCTCTTTGTATCCCCCTAGGTCCATTCTAAGTGGGTTCACATAGACTTGAGTTGAGACAGACCACCAGATTGTACGAGCAGAGAGGTTTTGAGTCTTGACAGTTGTGTTATCTTTGTGAGGTTGAGATAGAGGAGCACTTCATATTCTGCTGCCCTATTTACTATCAGATCTGTGGGAGGTTTCATTGTCTAATCAGATGGACCTAGACCTTATCCAGTTTCTTCAAGTACCCAGACCAAATATATCTCATCCTGTATATGTAGGAGGCCCTCAGGCTTCTTGCTCACATTTTCTAGCCTCCTAGGTCAGATTTTGCTCAGTAGATTACTTCCTTCTTTTTGGTGCTCCCATTAACTAGGAGCACCAAGAGACAGACTGATAGTAGCATTGCCTTTGACTCCAATTCAGTTCGGACTCGAGGGACCATCCCCCTTATTCAGAGATCTCAAAGATATTGCCAAACAAGATCCCTTACCAGTATGTAGACGAGATGATCTAGGTATCAGTGATGGGTTACCTCTTCCAAAGAATAGCAGCATGGGCGGTTTAAATCTTCCCCCAACTCTTCCTTGGGACATCATTCTATCTTGAGTTTTCTTTTTTTAGCTGTAGATGCTAGGAGAGATAGATCTAGTGGACCATGATCCAGTGCCCGGCTCCTTTTCCTTTGTACATCTCCATCTCGTTGTACATCTCTTTGCGGATTCGAGGACGTTCGATGTTTTAGCATAGATCTTTGGCTTTACTTTTCTTTTCTTTTGTTGTTTATATCAGAGACATTTTGGTGCTCCTACTTTGTATTGACATTATTGTACTCAACAGCCCCATTGACCTACTTTTGTGTTCATTGTTGGACATTAATAGAATTATCTTATCTTATCTGTGAGCCAAAACAAAGCTCTGAAGATTCTAGGGGCCGACCCATGTCGTCCAACTCTTATGGTAAAAATTAACATTGCAAGTTTAAGGTTGTCCTTTGTGATAGCACAAGGTGCCTTCTAATGTTTGCAATGGCATTGGAATGTCTTGGTTACTTATGAAACTTCAGTGATATTTGCTAATGATAAGTGTTAGAATATTAGGGTAAGTATAAACAGCAGTCACTTTTTAATTTTAAACTAGACAACTCTAGATCTGAAGTATCAACAGCATATAAAAGTAAGTCAAAGGCAAGCAGTGACAATAGAAATAAATCTCAGATTGTTAAGGGTTAGACAAAGCTCATTGATTGCTATAGTAAGCTCAAACAATGAGAGTCACAACTCAGAACCCAAACAGTGAAATTAGTATTCTTTAAAAATTATAACAGCTATCTTCTAACAGATC
>ML866725.1:0-13001 GCA_009831015.1 Picea engelmannii
AATTATACATACCAAATATGTACTTTTATAAAGTACATATTTACTTTTATACATACCAAATATGTACTTTTATAAAGTATGGGCATGAGATTTTATAGAGCATGCACAAAGCCCTCATTCCATACTTAGCCACTTTTTGGATCACGGGTTCTCGTGCTGGCGGGATCAAAATTGGGCCTCTGTTGTTCCGTTCCCTACAAATAGCACCCAGAGTTCCGCGATATACAAATTGACAAGCGGACTTGCGGACTATTTGAATTTGAAGGGTCTCCTATTGATGTAATAGCACAATTGGACTTGGGCCTTGAAATTGCAGCGCAAATGTGGCAAGAAGTATGAAGGACAGGTGGTAAAGATGCAAGAAATGACATACTCTCTATATGTGTGAGTAGAAAAAAAGTATTGAACACAATTTTATGACATTTATATAAAAAAAATTAAAAAAACGTGTTACATATTCCTGGAAATTATATATATATATAGATATATAGATATATATATATATATATATATATATATATATATATATCTGTGTGTGTGTGTGTCAAATATGATATCTCAAATTTGAATGAGTGATTTATCTCAAATTTGATTTTGAAAATGACCAAGCAGAAAAATAAGGTTCCTAGTAAAAACGTTTGTTACATCAACATTTAAAAGGTTCTTGGACACAAAAAATTTAGCATACAATAGAATAGTAATAACATTTGTTACATAGGTTCGTGGACAAAACAAGGGCTCTTGGACACAAAATAAATTGAAATTTATCAAAGTATAGGTTCCTGGACACCATAAATTTAGCATACAATAGAATAGTAACAATGTCCTGCAAGAAAGGGTCACCATAAATTTATCATACAATAGAATAGTAACAACGTCATGCAACAACATTTAAAATATTCTTGGACACAAAAAAATTAGCATACAATAGAATAGTAATAATGTCTGTCACATAGGTTCGTGGACAAAAACACAAAAAAATTAGCATTCCCGAATAAGTTTTCTTTAAAACAAGGGCTCCTGGACATAAAAGAAATTGAAATTGATCAAATTATAGGTTACTGGACACCATAAATTTAGCATACAATAGAATAGTAAGAATGTCCTGCAAGAAAGGAAGTAATAACATCTGTCAGATCAACAAAGTTTCATGGAGATTTTATTTTTAGCATAGTTTTCTTTGAAACAAATAACAAAGGTTCATGGACACCCAAAGGTAGCATACAATAGAATAGTAACAAGGTCATGCAAGAAAGGCACTCCCTTGAAATTTATCAAAAATTAATAATGTCTGTTAGATATTTCTGGAAATGACATCAATGTTTAAAAGGTTCCTGGACACAAAAAAATTAGCATACAATAGAATAGTAATAACCTCTGTTACATAGGTTCGTGGAAAAAAAACACAAAAAATTTAGCATTCCCGAATTAGTTTGTTTTAAAACAAAGGCTTCTGAACACAAAAAATTTAGAAATTTATCAAATAAATTTAGCATATAATAGAATAGTAACAACGTTGTGCAATAAAGGCATTCCTGAATTAGTTTTCTTTGAAAGTAATAACGTCTGTTACATCAACAAAGGTTCCTGGACACAAAAAATTTAGCATTCCCGAATTATTTTTCTTTGAAACAAACAACAAAGGTTCCTAGACACCCAAAATTTAGCATACAATAAAGGCATTCCCGAATCAGTTTTCTTTGAAATTTATCAAAAATTAATAATGTTTGATACATATTTCTAGAAATTTAAATGTGTTTTTCATATAGACTGGGATTGGGGCTCCTGCGGACAATAAAAAGAAATAAGTACAAGAATTAGGAATGTCGAAAGAAGAAGTGTGGGACGGTAGAGAGGAAGACTTGAAAAGAAAAAATTGGAAGTTATGAGTGTTTGGTTACAATTTTGTATTTAAAGAGGTAATAACTGGATTGATAAAGAGAACAAGATGACAGTATAGACTTAAACTGGATTGATAAAGAAAACAAGATGCCAATATAGACTTTCTATGAAGCCGATGCATTTTTGTTGTTGTTGTCGATGGTTAGTGGAATCGTGTCGACCGGTTGTTGCCCTTCCTGCACGAGGTTGTCCATTCTCTATTGGAACCATTCTTCAATGTAGCTTCTCATGGGGGCCATGTTGATTTCATCCCGGATTTCTATGTCGTGAAGGTCGTTTTCTAATTTTCTTAGATACATTGAAATACTATGCAGACTCTGTTCAATTTCTTCATTGTGTGTCGCATAGTCCTATACCCAGTGCTCGAGCTCATCTACACGATGTTCAAGTATGTCGTAAAAATTTTTGAAAGACAACCCCTTTAAAATATCAAGTTGTTCATGGAAGGCTTCTTTGGTCATTGACAAGGATTTGAGAATTAAGTTTGGGTCTTGAACCTCATTGGTACTTCCGGATAAGTCTATTTGGATCAGGCTTGTGAATAAATCTTCCTTTTCTGATATGGATTTTTTACATGATTCGACAATGAGCTCCAGGTTCTTAACTTTCTTTTTCCAGCATGCTTTTACTTTTTTTGTCTGCTTTGGGGAGGGGAGTTTCTCTTGTCTTGTTTTCATCTCCGATGTGTTGACAACAAGGTTGGAAAAATGGGTCAACACTTGTTCATAGAAACGTTGATCATTTTTTAAATTTGCCTCCAAATGTTCGAGCAAATCATTTTCCTTCTTTCGGAAGAAAACTAAATTTTGCGATGTTTCCCAGGCTTCAGTAACTAGTTGCATTATTTTCTTGATGTTATTCTCTACAAGGGCTCTAGAGCATGCAAGGAGGGTAGAGGATACTTTCATCTTGGCTGTAGTGGTAGCGAACACATTTTTTGCTAAAGGACTGGCAAATTCTGGGGTGGCAATGAAAGCCTGCTCAAATTTGTTGACGCGGTCTTTCAGTCTGGCATTTTCTGCTTCAATTCCTCCAATGGAATCATGAAGAACATCACCGGTTACTTGGTGAAATAGGGAGATTTGGTTCGACCGCATTTCCCTAAAGTTAATCTATGTGCGATATTTTCCTTTCTTGTTTGTTACATCTCTCTTTTCAATGTCCATACTTTTAGATTGGTTGTCAAAAACAACGCTCTGGAATACGAAGGATCCATCTTTGTAAAAAAATTTGGTCTCAGCTATTTCCACTGTGAACGACCCAATTTTTTCATGTGCTCAGTTTCAATTTCAAGTTGCACCTGTTCAGTTTCCATTTCGGGTTCGTCCGCCTTTCCTGCATTGTTTTTTCTCTTCTTCGTCAGTGGAATATTGTGAGAACTATCAATTTTTATGCGAGGAGGGTTCTTATCTCCTCCTCTGTTTGAATATTTCTGGGTTTCTTTCTTACTGGGGTGGGCCTCTGAAGCGATGCTCCATGATGTCGTGCTCTTGGGAGTGTTGGCGGGGGACTGGGCACTCTTCTCATCGGATACTTTTCCCTGTTGTTTGTACAATTCAGTCGTGCTTTTCAATGTCTCTTCGTCGCAATCCCCAGAAGCAGGATTGTTGTCGTCATTGTCCTTGTCTTCGGTCAGGTGTCCATGGATAAAAGAGTTGTTAAAGCCAACTGCCAGTAAATGTGCTCGAAAAATCCCATTAGGGTCGAACCCTTTTATCCTTTCAACATACATTAGGTTCAATTTCTTGAAATGGCCGACAAATTCATCAATCTTGTTGACATTTCTGCACATGAAGTCTCCGACTTTCTAGGGTAGAGGAATGAACTGTTTTTTTTTTCTTGTCATGGAAAAAATGCAACCAGTGGTTGTATTGCCTTGTTATTTCTACAACAAACATCTTGTCCTTGATGTGGCATGGAAGGAAAGAAGGATTTTCCTTAGAGCCAGATACCATTAGTACACTGTGATTTTCCTTTTGTTAAAGTGTGCCCTTCCTGTTCAAAAACTTGGTTTCCTGGCTAGATATCCACGAAGCATCCTTCCCTAACAATAAATCTTTGAAAACTAAGACAAATCCATTCAAAACTTCATAAAAAAATGGGAGGCCTTGTGCCTCCACAGGGCCTGGTACTAGAATGTTACTGGGTCAAATCCACAGTTAATTTTATTGGAAAGAGAATTTTTTGGAAACAGACAACAATGCACTATTGCAAAAATCAAGTAGGATGACATATAAAATTTATTCGATTCTTTGAATCATGAAAACTGGGAACAAATATCAATGGAAATTAGCTCCCCCAATCGAAAATGAATTGTTCCTTCACTGTGAAGTACAAAACATAAATAATTATATGCGAAATGTTTTTCGTGGATGCCTGTCCCGTTATTCTTGTAAAAAACCAAGCAATTTATCGGAATGGATTTCTAAAGGAACTTACCTACAACTTTGTGATATCTTCAGGAACTGTTTTCAGGTATTTGAGGAACTCGGCTAAGATGTCCAACCCATTATCATGTTTTTCTAGGAACTTCTTGTAGTCTTGTCCTCTGAAAGTCAATGTTGGATCCGACAATTTGAACACCTTGTGGAAGACCTGAGGTGACAAAGAAACATGAGAATGGTCGCGCAGTGGAATAATTCTTTGGCTTGGAATATATTTTTCGGCGCACCAAGAGACCACCTGATTACAACCAAAAACCTCAGGGATGCAGCCTGGACGAGCGATTCCAGAGATCCAAATCACTTCGTTCTGGGCGGAATGGGATGAATAGTAAAAGCATGCCCTGGACCACTAGAATTTTTGGTCCTGATGTCTGAAGATATTTACTGTATGTCCACAAAATTGTTGTCGACTTGCTGCCATAAGTGTACAAGAACGTTTGTTTTCTCTAAACGATGAATGAAATGAAAATTTGGAAGGGATAATATAACCCTGCGCAAATCTTGGTCCAATGCGTGTGAATGGGAGATATCCTCGAGACTTTCGTTCATTAATGACAATTTGGATGATTGTTGCATGATGTGTTGTTAACATTAAACACTAGTAATTGCATACATAGAAATCCAAACATGGCAGATACGATAATGAGTGATTAAGCATTGTAGATTTCTTGAGTGGGCCAACACGACGAAGCGTGTTTGACATGAACAATCGGAAGGGACAATATAACTCTCCACAGATCTTGGTTTAATGCGTAATAATGGGAGATCTCCTCGATCGTTTCGCTCATTAATGACAATGTTGACAGTTCCTACATGCTCAACTATTACCATGAAAGGTTTCTAATTGCATACTAAGAAAGTATGGAGGTCGCAGGTACGGGAAACATCAGCTTCAAAATAGGGTTACAAGGTAAAACCATTGGAGATGAGGGCACAAAGGTCAAAATGTATGTATTGGAACTTTTTTGAGTGAAATACGTGTAACATCGAAGAGGGTATGATAGCACAGTCCAGAGGGCAATTTTTATATCACTAGTAAGAGAATAACTAATGTATATCAGGAAGGACATGAAGTTAGTCGAGATGGAAGGAAACGACAGATACTTTGAAACATTTGTGAGTTGTGGTAGAGTGAATCTTGCTAGTCTGAGGAGTCTGCGGTGGAATTGTAGATCACAGAAGTTTTGAGTGCACGATGTATAGCACAGAACAAGAAGCAACAGAGTTTGAAAGCGCCAACCTGGAAACCGCTGCCATAAAATTGGCTAAGTATGGAAAGGAACAATGGTCAATCGGATTCGTCATGTGAGGATATAGATGGAGATGAATATATGTCAGCCTGCCAACGCTAGAATTCACGATCATAGAAAAGAAACTAAGTATACAACCACAAAGCGATAATACATGGGAAGAAGAAAAGGGAAAAAGGACTAAGGAATCCATGGTGGAATTGTAAATCACAGAAATTTTGAGTTCAATATGTATATCACGTAACAAGAAGAAGCAGAGTTTGAATGCGCCAACCTGAAATAGTGACTAAGAATTGGAGATTTTGTGAGCCCATCAAGACGAGGATCCAAAATAGGTTGACAAGGTCTCCCCAAAAGACGTGAGGTCCCGACGGTCAAATTGTATCGTTCGGAACATTTGAATGCATAATTTGTAACATGAAAGAGGGGACGATGTCGAAACGCAGTAGTCAATTTGTATATTGCGGAGGGCCGGATGCCAGCTGTTTTGTATCAGTGTGTGCAGTTGTCACTAGTAAGAGCATAACCAATGAATATTAGGAAGGACAAGAAGTTAGTGGGGATGGAAGGCAACGACAGATACTTTGAAACATTTGTCAACCATGGTAGAGTGAAGCTTGCGAGTTCGAGAAGTCGGAGGTGGAATTGTAGATCACAGAAGTTTTGAGTGCAAGATGTACATCATGGAAAAAGAAGCAACATAGTTCTAAACCGCCAACCCAACAACCGTGACCATAAAATTGGCTAACTATGGAAAGAAACAACGGTCGGCCAAATTCATCATGTGATTATATATATGGAGATAAAGATATGTCATCCCTCCAAAACTGGAACCCACGATCATAGAAAGGTGACTAATTATATAACCAAAAATCCATAATACACGGGAAGAAGAAAAGGGAAAAAGGACTAAGGAGTCCGCGGTGGAATTGTAGATCACAAAAATTTTGAGTAAAAGATGTGAACCTGGTAGTAAATTCGTATATTGCGGAAGGCCAGATGAAAACTTTTTCGTACCATTGTGTTCAATTGTCACTAGTAAGAGCACAACCAATGTATATGAGGAATGATAGGAAGTTAGTGGGGATGGAAGGCAACGACAGATACTTTGAAACATTTGTGAACCGTGGTAGAATGAATCTTGCGAGTTCGAGGAGTTCATGGTTGAATTGTAGATGATGGAAGTTTTGAGTTCAATATGTATATCACAGAATAAGAAGCAACAAAGTTCGAAAGCACCAACCCGACAAGCGCAGCCATAAAATTGGCTAAGTATGGAAAGGAATAGCGGTCGATCGGATTCGTCATGTGAGGATATATATGGAAATGAAGATATGCTAGCCTGCCAATGCTGGAACCCGCGATCATAAAAAGGTGAATAAGTATATAACCAGAAGGCGATAACACACGGGAAGAAGAAAAGGGAAAAAGGGCTAAGTGCGCGGTTGAATTGCAGAGAATGAAAATTTCGAGTGAAACATGTATATGATGGAGAAAGAACCAGTGGAGTTCGAAAGCGCCAACTCAAAAAAGTATCCAAGAATTGGACATTTTATGAACTTGACAACAGGAGGATCCAAAATAGGTTGACAAGGTCTCTCTAGAAGACGTGAGGCCTCAACGTTCAAATTTTATCACTCAGAACATTTGAATGCATAATATGTAACACGGAAGAGCAGACGATGTCGAAATCCGATAGTCAATTTGTATATTACGGAGGGTGTGATGCCAACTGTTTCATACCAGTGTGTCCAAGTGTCACTAGTAAGAGCTAATTTAGTATTGAAAATAATGTTTTTTGATACTGTTAGATAGTTGATAGGGATTACCATCCGTAAACAATGGCAATCTTGACCCCGACAACCCTGGAGTCCGTCTATCAATTTGTATATCACGGAACTGTGAGCGCTGTTTGGAGGACATGGAACAATAGAAGTGCAATGTTGAGCCAGCCAGCCCGCAGGTCTTCTTGTCAATTTGTATATTGCAAAATTTTGGGTGCTATTTGTAGGCCACGGAATAATGGAGGCCTAATTTTGAGCCCGCCCGCCCGAGAACCCACGATCCAAAAAGTGGCTAAGTATGGAATGCGGAATCCGTACATGCTCTATAAAATCTCATGTCCATAATTTATAGTCCGATAATACATGGGAAGAAAAAAAGGGAAAAAGGACTAAAGAGTCCACGGTGGAATTATAGATCACAGAAATTTTGAGTGGAAGATGTATATCATGGAACACGAAGTAATAGAGTTCGAAAGCGCCAACCCCACAACCGCGGGCATAAAATTGACAGAACAGGGGACATAGGTGTTGGATACCGCGAAGATGTATATGACAGAACAGGGGACATAGGTGTTGGATACCGCGAACCCGGGGCCTGGTGGAAAGATAATTGGCTAAGTATTGGCCAAGAGAAAGTTTTGATATATATTTTAGTAGTATTCATACTAATATGTATTAATGGAGAAAGTTTTGATATTTATTTGAATAGTATTCATAGTAATATATATTAATGTATTGTTTCTATTTCAAATGCAAATGATCTCCCAATTTGCAGGATGCTCTTTGGTTCATAAATTTCGTTAAACCACGAAAGATTTGACTGCAAGATGTATATAACGCAACAACAAACATGAATTTGCATTGTGGTTTCAATGAGATAAACTCCTTATCATCTATTCATCTTGTATTCCTTACAATGACATGAGCAAACATGACTTTCCATAAACATCAATATCTAAATTAAATTAAATTGAATCAAATAGATCCTTTGCAGCTATTTTACCTTGTTTATCAAGGGTTTATATATTTGAATAAACATACTAATCATAACTTTTAGTATTCTCATATGGTAAAATCCTTGCAAGAGAAGAAATTGGTAAGTTATAAAAAAAATAGTTTTGATGCTAATAAAAATCTAGGGACAATTCTTCAATTATCAAGCTTTGGTCATGGGAAATAGAGACATAGCCCCTAAGCCTATCTTTGAAACATTGGTTTAATATGGATCAAACATGACTTTCCATAAACATTAATATCTAAATTAAATTAAATTTAATCAAAATTTGGTGTTATTTAAGCAATTAAGGAAACTTCAACCATTCCTTTATTAATGCCAAGCTTTTGGAACCCATGTTGAGTTATCACTAGTTAAAGCATAAATTGCAGACCACTGAAGCTCTCCGGCTGCAAGATGTATATGCCAGAATAGGGAACATAGTTGTTCAATATCGCAAACCTGGGACCCGATGGCCAAATAATTGGCTAAGTTTTTCCCAAGAGGAATTTTTTATATTTATTCCAATAGTACTCATATTAGTATATATACACAGATATTATCAAATAGAAGAAGATGAAATATATGCAAGATATTGAACAGGAACATGGCATCAACAGTAGAGCTACCTTGTTGTAAGTCATTAATTTATTCTATTTACGGGACCCGAAGAATGAAAGCAGGACGGGTCCTCCAATTTATTTCTTTAAGTATAGGGCAGGTGCCACATAAGTATGGCCTATGAAAAATTATTCTTCACACAGTAGCCTTTATTTAAATTGAAGTACTGGGCACCAAAAATAAAAGCTTGTCATCCATGTTTAATGACACACGGGGAAAAAAGGTACAAAATAAAATGAAAAGAAATACCAGAGATTGGAAAACACCATTAAAAAAAAACCCGCAATTATTCTATATTCAAATTAGATGGGTTACAAAATCTGAGATTATTTTCCACAATGATTGTGATTTGGCCTACCATCGACCAATAAAAAAATATGTACATTGATGAAGCTTGTTGACAGTATTCTTGACGATCAAATCCTTTATTCGTAAAAAATGAGTTGAATATCAATTTCGGGTCTTGGACTTAATTGGTGCTGCTAAGATCTATTCCAGTTTTTTGAATAGCTTGTCTCTTCTAGATATGGCCTGTTTGCATTGGCTGGTTATTCAACATTCCATTCTTTTTCAGGTATCAATTTCCCTCTATCGTTGAAAAATTGGGGTTTAAGGTGTTTTCCTTGTAATGTTCCTGACCATTGACATCCAAGACAACTTAGAAATACGATTCAGGCCCAATTCAAAGTCAAGGGAGTCGTTTTATGTGACATCATCTATGGGACAGAAAAAAAAATTCAAGTATGTTGTCACTGCTATTCTCCTTGTATTCGATCATCTGTTTGGTTGAAAATCCTGCCTGAAGATTTGTATGTTGAACTTCTTTGTTTTATTACAGTAAATTGGAAGGAACATCTAACCCGGCTGAAAAATGTTATTATGTTGAAGTACATGACTTCTTCAGGAAGCATAGGTCTGGCAAGTGTATCAAATGTTGCAGATCGCATCAGAATATATCTTATGTCATAGCGATGGCAGATATGGAGGCCCACAGAAAGGTCTAGAATATTCGAAGGTGACGCCAAATATTTGGAGTCTGTAACTACATCCAGAGGTAACTGAAAAAAAACTGACAAAGAACGTGGATTTATGTCAAGTCGGTTACCACAACCAGAAGTAGCTCAACAAACTTTGAAATAGAAACTTTCGTAGTGATAATATGTCGTTTTATCCACCCATACAGTTTTTGTTACCCACCTTTGGGAACATTCGCAAATGGAGTAATATTTTGCGTGATTTACGAACATCACAGACCATTTTGCAAGCCACGGTAAGTGCGACACCCCCGAGGAAGAAAAATTCTTGTGCGATTTGCTGAATTCGATACACTTGCCAAATCTGTGTTGTTGGAAGAAACTATATACTTCAATGAAGAAGTATTTTGCATGTGAACTGAAAATCCATTACAAATCCCAACAAACAAATCTCCAGGCAGGATTTTCAACCAACCAAAGCATCGAATACAGGGAGAACACCAACCATAAGATACTTTTTCTTTTTTTTTCCTCCTCTCTGAGTTTCTGTTGGACAACAACGTTTTTTTTTTACTCAAATCTCACGTTACATAAAACCAATCTCTCTTCTTTCATTTGGGACTCAATCGCATCTCTAAGTTGTCTTACATGTCCATGAGCAGGAACATTAGAACGAAGGCACCCTAAAGCGCAAATCTTTGATGATAGAGAGAAATGGAAATAAGTATTTAAAAGCAACGCTGGATGATCTTCCATAGATGTTTTGTTAATTCATTTTAATGACATATGTTCTCCATGTGTTCGCTTATTAATGCCAATCTTTTTGAATATGTACGTTGAATACTGACTAATAGCACGTATTAACATTCCCATATCTGAGCATATTCTCAAATATGCATCTAAGATATGCACAATATTAAAGAGGGACATGACGTCAAGGCCTCTCTGGGTGACATGTTCGTGGACTATGCTGAAGCCTTTAAAAAAACTAAAAGAGCCAATATTTTTTTTATTTTTTTTTGTAAATTAAAAAAAACAGGCAAAAGAAATTACCAGGTCCCATAATATTTGCTTGTCTATTCATTTTAATGGGAGATGTCCTCGAGGTTTCCACTTATTAAAGCCAATATTTTCAAACCTGTCTGGTCGGTTCTTAATTTTGAAAGCATAATTAATGTCTATTGGGAAGGGCGAAAGGTAGCGAGGATGGAGGGGAGCGACAAATGCTTTCAATTTTTTCTGAACCCAAAAAGGCGTCAACCCGTCAAACTTTGAAAACTCGACTAAGAATGGAAAGGTAGGTAGGATAGATAAAATCACCGCAGGCAGAGGCACGGTTGCCAGTTCGAGGAGTTTGGGGTCGAATTGTAGAGCACTGAAGTTATGGGTGCAATATGTATACACCGAACACGAGATGCCATAGTTCGATAGAACCTATCCGTGAAGCCGCGTCCATAAAACTGGCTAAGTATGCAACCGAACAACAGTCGGTCGTAATGAGCACAGAAACGTGAGAAACTATAGAACCAGAAACATAGTTTACAAGAGGAAGAAAAAGGGAGAGAACAACTATATCTCTCACACAACAAAACTTACTCTCATAACTATGAAACCATAACAAGACATAAACCATGGAAAAAACATTGCCAGCTATGAAATATAGTTTGAGGCCGACAAACTCTGGTTGAAGGCGTAAGAGATGCAATTCACATGGACTACAAATGTTTTTGTTTGTTATTTTAGCTTAATAGTATTTTATGGAGATTCAACTGCAAAACAATGTAAGAAGAGATCCAACTGTGGATACAACACCCCAACATTGCAAACCCTAGGCAAATAAGAACAAGCATCAAATAGCAACCCAGTTAAGAAGCACCAAAAGGCCCAACTGCAGCCACAGGACCCGAACCCTGCAAAGTCGAATCAAACAACAATAAACAACATATAACGAATAAAGAAACAAGCAACAACCAGTCCAACAGGAATGACGCAGTTCCAATCACGCTTGCAGAACCCCAAATGTGCAAACTGCAACAAGACGAACATGCAAACAAGAGCAACAACAATAGGCAAATAAGAAATCAGTGGAGATGCAAAAAGCAAGCATGAACCAATGAACTAATAATGATGCTGAAGCACAATATTTCCCAAATTGACTGCAGAGAACATTGCATATAAATAAACAAAAATGGAAGAAAATGTATTGTAACAAGCCTGCTAAGTAAACATTCAACGATGCCAAGCCTGTTAAGTAAGCAATTAAGTCTGTCAGAAATTCTCTGTAAACATTTAAGAAAAAAATGCAATGTGGCAGGTCTCTGACGTACCCAAAAAATATATATTATAATTTATGTAACAATAGTTCGAACAATAGAAAATGTATTCGAAGGCCAAACTTTGGATATGCTAGCATATCAAACATTGCCATAAATTTAACTAGCAGAAAATGCTAAGACAAACATTCGAACTAATGCTAGCATTAATCCACCTTCAAGCAATGCATAAGAAAATATATGATTCAAAAAGACCGTATACGATCAAAAAGTTTGGATATGCTAACATATCAAACATTGGGAATAGTGAAGCCAAAAATAAGACCTCCAATCTGTTATCCAATCAGATCATGACATATACGATACATTTTATTATATAAAAATCAATGCTTTTTGTTCCCTAGTTCCAACATTAGATACTATGCAAATATTTGTGGTCAAAGGACAAACTAATATGAGGTCAATGAATTATCGATCGCTATAGTCCCTTTATGCCTACGATAGGGACTAATAAATGAAATTCTTACCTTATCACTTTTTGTTTTAAAATGTATTGCAACTTTCTAATGTATGAAAAGTTATCTTTTTCTTTTAATACCCTCTCTTTTTACTTTTCCTTTATGAATATCCATTACAAAAGTTATTTGAGAACATTATTACTTTGATAAAATATCTTTTCACTTTGGTTGAATTAATATTACTCCAAATGACCTTCACGTGTATAGAAAAAGTTACCATTGTAAAAAAAATTTGTTATAT
>WSFP011432764.1:0-21306 GCA_009831015.1 Picea engelmannii
CCCTTCTTTATCTCACCGTCGAAGGAGGGAGGTTTGGCCTTTCTAAATTCCTCAAATTTGTGACTCTTGGAAGTCTTTTGCTTCTTCTATTTTCTGTGAGAATAGGAACTGGTCCTGCTGCTAGAAGAGCCTTCTGAATCACCGAATTCCTTCTCAGTGGAATCGTCTGGCATTGGTCCTTTACCTCTGGGGTGGACCTTTCTGGATGTGCTTCTCTTAGTGTGGCCACTGACACGACCATGATTTTGCATCTCAGGTTCATGCTGCATTTTTCATTGTAGGTAAGATAGGCTCTGCAGTAGAACTGCATTAATTTCGGTTTGCTTTTCTTGTTCTTTCATCATCCTTTCATTATCGGCCTTGCAGCTTCACAATTCGACCATGAGACTCCTCACCGTCTCAGCTAAGTCTGGAGGGGTTCTTATTGCTCTTCTTTCATCAGACTCCTCGTCTCTATTGTGGTAGCCTTCTCCCACCTCTTGGTGAGTCACCATACTCTGCGTTTGTAGATTCCCGCGGTTGATCGTCCGCTTGAGTGTGAAGACAAACACTGGATATTAGTCAAGAATTAAATATATTTTATAATTTGTGCATAATTCCATAATTCTTTCACATGCATACACAGTCGGGTGTTCATATTCCAAGTTTTTAATCCTGGATAAGATAGTTAAGTCAGGGGTTACTCCTCATAGGAGTGTTTCGTATGAGGTTTATGCACGACTGGTGCGACTGGTGCATGAGCCCAGTCGGGCTGAGTGTTGTAACCATGCTCTGATACCACTTTGTAACACACCCACTATCATAGTTAAAATAAATAAATAAATTTGGGGTTAATCTCCCACAAATGAGAAATCTCCATAAACCTGCATTAGCGAAGTGCCAATCCCTGGTTCAATATCGGGATTCGGGGTTTCTAATGTCAAAACTCATTCACCCCCATGACTCACAATCCTCCAAATTCTGATGCACTCCTCATGCATCAGCTCCCTAGGCCAAGCCTGTGGTTCACTGCCTTTACGACCGTGGTCTTACCTCCTTTCGGGGCTACTCCTATCGGAGTTTCAGGATTTTTGATGTCGTAATTCACGAGTCCTCAGAACTTGCGATTCTCCGATCCCCGATATGCCCCTAACACAGTAACCCTCTAGGCTAGCTCCGTTTTCATGTGACCTTCTAGTCCATGAGACCACGTGCTCTCCTTTGTCGGAGTTTCAGACTTCGCGGGTTTGAAGTGATCAGAACTTATGTTCTCAGGATTTTCGATCCTCCGATCCCCGATGCCACTTGGCATTGACTCCGATGAGGGTTGACCCTTTGACACCTGTCCTCCACTTCCAAACTATTATAGTGGGGCCATCGCGTTTCGAAATTTCGTGACTTCTTTGGCACTAATTCTCTTGTCACCGAGAACCCCGATATACCGATCCCCGATGCACGTGAGAACTAATTCCTCCACGTCACCACTTTCCCTTCGTTATATCGGATATCGCGAAATCGCGATATCTAATGCAACAATTCCTTTGTCTTTGGAATCCTGAAATGCCGAACCCCGACTCCTAGGGATCCTCTGACACGTGTCCCTGTAGATGGATGGTTTAAAATTCTCATCGGGATATCCCGAATCGCGATTCCAACATGCAAGAGGTTCTTGCCTCCGGGAACCCCGATTCTTCGATTTGCGACTTCCTTGGATCTTCTGACACGTATCCCTACTAATGGACGGTTCCGTGCTTATTGGGATTTCACGGATCGTGAATCCTGATGCAACAATATCTTCACTCCTAGAATCCCCGATGGGTTAAATCCCGACTCCTGCTCTGATGTCTGATGCATGCCCTGTCGAGATCAACGACTAGGATCCTTTCTCGGAATTTCGGGACTTTGGAAGTCCTGTTTCCCTTCGTTGTTTCGGGGTTTTCAATACTAGCATGCCTATGTCTTCGGAATTCCCAATTTTTCGATGGAACCAAACGCCGCTGGTTCTCGATGGTTAGCACCTGTCCCACAGATGGATGGTTCAGATTGTATCGGGAAATCACGTATCGCGATTTCAACATGCACGAGTTTCTTGTCCCCGGGAACCCCGATTCCCCGATCTCTGACTCTTCGGGATCCTCTGCCACGTGTCCCTGCTGTTTGGACGGCCCAGATCCTATCGGGAAATCGCGTATCGTGATTTCCCATTGCAACGGTTCTACACTCCAAAATTCTCTGATGAGTGAAATACCGATGCCTCCCAGAACGCCGACACGTGTCCTACCGAGATCAATGGCTAGGATACGTTCTCGGGATTTCGAGAACCACAAGGCCTTGATTATCAGACTCAAAAAAACCCCGATGACCCTGTTATCCCGACGACTTCTCCGAGATGTTGACATGCGTCCTTCCCAGATCAACGGCTAGAACTCTTTCTCTGCACACCAGGGTGTAACTTCGACGCAATTTCTTGAGATCTGACGACTGTCGGGATTATGGTCTAAGATCCGATGATTCAGATCATTTCTCCTGCACGCTTCCCTTCCAGAGGATATACTCCATGAAACTCCTCCCGATCCAACGGTTTACGGGATTTCTGCTCCAGATCTGATGGCTCAAATCACTTCCTCGCACGCCTACCCCCGCGCTTAACCCCTGCGCAGCTTCTCCAGATCCAACGGCTGACGGGTAACTTGGACCGAGATCTAATGGTCTAGATTCGTTCTTTTGGGTCTTGGGATTTACGATCCTAATTTCTCATTGCTCATGATGATAGAGGACAAAGGAGTAAGGTATGTAACGCCTGCGTTACTTTCATCAATCTAGTGGTCGTGAATGACTATGGTTCCTCCGACGAGATCTCATCCGTCGACTTGTCACTTCTCACAACACTACTATCTTGGAACCTTAATAGAATTGTTCCTCCTCGTGCAGGGTTAATAAGGCCTGTACATTCGAGTCCTTATTCTGGGTTCTTGATGAACCTTTCCAAGGAGGGAATCTCTGTGAAGGGATCCCTACCAGGGCATTCCCGGAAGCAGATAAAGGGAGACAACTTCCCGAGAACGGCTGGGCATGATTAGATTCATTTATCAACGTAAGTCGAGCACGGTTTCCTCGGTGTTAAGCATATATCAACTCATTCATATCAAGCACTACATGGACATTCTCATGCTGAAATCATTTACAATTTCACAGTTCTATGAGCCAATATCTACTCCTCATTATCAATTACTGCACAAACATTCTTACACGGGAAATATTTGCAATTCCACAAGTCTATGAACCTATGTGACAACATATAAATTTCAAAATGCAATATAAGCAAAATACTTATCAGAAATAACTTCAACAATGGAAGAAACTACTGAGAGGGGTGCTCGTTTCCACCCAACCGTAGGCGTAGTGACTCCTAATGGATTTACCACTAGCCACCCCCGAGATGAGACCACGATGTCCTGAGACCTGCATCTCTTTGTCTGCCAGTGCCCAGGAGCGAAGGTTGCAATCCCCTCCTCTCTGCAATCACTCCCTCTGCGTAAAAACTGCCAAAGTTCCCCTCACATCTGCCCCTTTCAATCGCTTCTGCCATACGCCTTATCCTCTCATGAGGTTTCATATCGCACGATTACCCTTGCGCTGGTCAGTCATGATGGCTCTACGGATAGGCGGTTCACCTCCCCATCCCTCATCAAGCCATCAACCTACCGGCCTGCAAGGTATTAATTTCAGGGCTAGCGAGCCGCTTTTGGTTCTCTAGGCCAGTGGAGTCCAAATACGGTATTTAATTCTTGGTGGAAGTTAACGCCCCTTTTCCAGGTGCCCTCCACCACCATCGTGGTCTCTTTTCTGCACACCCCCTCTTAGCAGTTCTGCAATAAATTCAAATTGTTATTTACATTCATTGACCTCTTCCTGCAGGTCCATTTACATCACATATTCGTACTTATGAGTTTTTCCATAGTCCTTGGCCAGTTCAGTTATATTTACAATCTGGGGGAAATAGGGTGTTACAGTTCCATATCTGCATTCTATGGGCTCAGATCTGCCATAGAAACTCTAGTATGGTTGCATTATTTGTCTTGATGGATACTCTTGTTTGTTGTCAGGTGAATGCTTGAGGCATTCTTGGTATGGCTGTTGTGATGTGGTATGTGTTGGTTGATGGAGTGATCAACACTCTTATGATTCAATACTGATATGATGGCTATAGTATACTGTTTGTTTATACATTATTGAGTAGCATTCATATTGTGTGGTTGAGAAGTATGAGCAAGCTATTGGAGAGATTGGATGTGTTGTGATTGACCGTGGGTTAGAATGGACAGTGAAAGACATAAGAGAATGTGATTGTAGGTTGCAAAGGATCTGAGTGTCTTATGAAAAAGAAAAACCCTAAGCTGCTAATATGGTATACACTTGCTACAGTATAGACTGGGCACGTACATACGCAGGCTGCACTACTAGTAGGGTTCATACATACATGTGCTTCACTATCGATAGGTCGTGTACCTGTGACAAATTGACATATGTTGAGGATTGTTGCCTCTTCTCAGTTGGTGTTGAGTGTGTAATTTGAGTCTTTCATTATAGAGCTGGTGCTCTTGTAGAGTTGTACTCTATTTAATTGTAGCTGATAAACCCAAGGATTGTAGTCCGTAATAAAAAGAAAATTGTACATACATCTTGTGTTCTTTGTGTTCCTTATGGTGATGACTTGTTGATGGTATATTGTTGATATATGTTACTAATATGTGCTCACATTAAACTGATTATAAATGACATCAATGAGTAATGAGTTAATGGTGATTTCTAACTAATGAGTTTTGTGTAAGAGGGAAGCTTTGGGAAAAAGAGCCCTACACTGTTCACCCCCCCGCTTAGTGTAGTCGGTGTGTCCAACAATTGGTATAAGAGCATGCCTTCACTATAAGCCTTAACAAGCTTGGAGGATATCCATGGACACACAAATGGATGATGAAGTTCCAATCCTTGATGAGAAAAACTATTCTACTTGGAGAATAGAGATGAGAGTGCATTTGAAAGAAATGGGAGTAGGTATTTGGAAGGTAGTCATTGGTGGATCAGTTCCATTGAAGAACAAGTCAAAGTATGAAACTCAAAGAGAAGGAAAGAAGAATGAAGCATTGGTTCTCAATACCATTCTTAGTGGACTATCAAGTCCAATCAAAGAGAGCATGGGACAATGCACTTCCACCAAGGATCTATGGCTAAATCTAGAGGAGAAATTGTTGTAGGAAAATCTCCCTGCGGACAGATAGATTTCCTTAAAGAGCTTGACCCTAACTCTAAGACAGAAAATGCTTAACGTGGACACTGACTTCCTTTCAAATCTATACAAACTAACACATGAGAAGGAAGGAGAACATAAGTACCTCTTTATCGACGTTTGTCCCTGCACGCTCCGTGTTGAGCTCCGATCCTTTGCTCCTCGCTGAGTCCTGTAGACAAACAAGATACGACCGCTTCCTACTCTATTGATATTAGCTTGAAAACAGATCTATCTATCAATGATAAGTTCATGTAACATTAGACACAAACTAGAAAGAAACAAGCCAAGCATGTCATATTAATGAGAATAACGACAACAGTACTTACAATCGTAGATGTGAATGCGACAGCTTCGTCAAGTCCCCTTTGTCTAACCCTTGCCTGAAAGATCCACAACCTAGATAAAAAAAGCTTCACTGACCACTCTCCTTTGGCTGACTTTGTGTTTCCTATGAGATCATAGGTTTCATGCTAGCAATTCTTCTCCCTTTCCACTATCATAGAGCCTTCTTATATAGGTTAAGAGGAGCTTAAACTCTTGAGTTATCTTTAGAACAAGTTGGGGAACTTCCTCCTCAGATCAGGGATCTCCTGATGAAACCAAGAATTCGAATGCAACTGCCTCCTAATCTTGAAAGATCCTCCCCTTATTCTCCTCAGTGGACCAACTACTGCCTCAGATTAGGAAACACTCCTTCAAAAGGGGCATCAGAGCGCTATAGCGCTCCCTGAGAAGCTTGAGGGGAGCGCCAACACCCTAAAGGTGGGTAGCGCTCCTTCAGAGGGGGCAGGGGAGCATTATAACGCTCCCTGAAGCCTTATAGGGGAGAACCAACGCTTCCCAGGATGATATAAGGGAGCGCTCACCCCTAAAACCTTTGATCAAAAGCTCTCTTCAGGTGTTAAGAGTTCCTTGACTTCATTTAACCAGTTCTCCTTCTCCAAACCCAGTGTATGAGATGTTTTAAGTGCCTCCTTAGTGTCATCGTTAAGGCAGTATGCTTGAATAGTGTTTGTGACACTTATGATGATCCAGATTTATGTAGGAACACAATGAAATACATAAATACAAATAAACGTAGAGATGCAGCGGAAATAAGACTTCATTTCATTAATAGCAAATGACTGAAATATGCTTACAGACATAATGTAAATAAACTAGCTAAGGCGCTGGTAGCTTATCTCTGAGAAGAGATGTGGCTGCTACTCGCATCCGTGAGAAGATGGTTAAAATGAGGCTTTGGAGGCCTTTTTACAATAATCGGGAATGCCAAAAGTCCTAGACATCCAAAAACCTAACCCTAGGAGATGAAGCACCAAAAGTCATGTGGGCCCCGTTTGGGTAAGTTGGTGCATCAACTTCCCGGGGTCGTAACTTTTGCATACGATCTCCGTTTTAGGCGTGTGATAGCTCGTTGGAAAGGTATCATTGAGGAGATTCATTTTGGGGGCTCAATAATGAATTGAGATGTCATTTAGAACCTAGATCTTGAAAAAACTTCATTTAGGCCCTCAAAATGGCCCCGGAAGTGAAAACCTGCTAAAAATAGTAAATTACCAAAATGGCCAGAAAACTGTTTTGAGCCATTTGGAAAAGGTGGGTGGCCCCCGATATCCACCTGGATCATATGAACAACTTTCAACACTTGCGAAAGTTGTAAGGAAGATGCGACACTTACGACCATTGAGAGGAATATGCGACACTTATCCAGTTGAGTAAATTTGACGTGTAACATAATTCCCCCCAAAGAATGAAGTTAGAAGATGCGAACTAATAACTGAAATGATTTGTAGACGTTCAAGAAAGGGTATAGACTCGGAGAACCTGATGGAAGCTGCACACAAACATCCAACAAATATCATGACATGTTTCAAAACCCAAGGCAGGCATACCTATGCTTGGGTGATCAAGGCTTGCAAGATATGGTCGCCATAAAATACACTGCGGATCCATAATTGTATTGATGAAAAAGGTATAGCCATCGAAGATACAATGTGGATCTATATTCTGATGACTCAGACTGCTCGTAGCCACGAAGAATACACAGTGGATGTACGAGATGACAAGACATAGCCACGACCAATACAAAGTGGATCTATGTAACAGTGTATGTGTTCTGGTCCAATAAAAACTCCTTCGTAGCCTGGGCAAAGCATATATCAAAGTGGTTACTCAACCCAGGGTCTTCTCACCAATCCCAACGTGGTACAATCCTAACCATGTGAATAAATTTCTTGATGTCGAACATGGCAGAAACCACTTGATTACCGGTCAATGGTGCGAACCGTTAACAAGTGCGAGGGAGATCACCATTAATGTCAATGATTCCCAAGGTACCCTAGTACAT
This sequence comes from Picea engelmannii, assembly GCA_009831015.1. Taxonomy (NCBI): domain Eukaryota; kingdom Viridiplantae; phylum Streptophyta; class Pinopsida; order Pinales; family Pinaceae; genus Picea; species Picea engelmannii. The sequence goes on from WSFP011432764.1 coordinate 7,617, forward strand.
TCCAGCGAATAGATGAGATGAAGTCGAACACCCGTGGAATCATTCAATCAGAGGTCAATGATGTAAACCTACTGTCGAATGTGAGGAGGCCTGCCATTGAGGCATGCAGGTCCCAAAGTACTAACTGGTTTCTAAGTCTGATTCCTGGATAATGTGTTGAAGTCGATAGGAATAGACTTGTCGAGGGAGGGCCTTGATGTATCCCCCATCAATGACATGAAACAAACATAGAGATGTAATTGGTAGAGTAAATGGACATGGACTGACACAGGTTTTGAGGCAATATATTTGGGATGGATGACTTTCGAGGAGGACACTTCCCTTGAACACTGAGGCACAACAACAAACATGACATGGACCAAAGCTATGCAGTGGATACTGTGACTTGTGTCGGGTGACCCAAAGGAGCGAAAGGAACTCAAAGAATTGGCTCAGTGCAGAGGTTTAGCAGATCATGATACGTGCAAATGATAAAGCGCCGTGTTCAAGGGTGACTCTAAGAAGTGCTGGATGATGTTCTCAAGAGACTGCTTGGCTTGCTCCTTTCAATTTTTCCCCCCATCCAAATAGATGAGTACCTATTTTTGATTTAATGAGCTCGAGGAGGATAACACATACTCGATATAACTCACCTTCGGTAAGTTCCTCTTCCTTTGTTTAACGAACCAGAAGAAGTAAGGGTTCGGTCCCATATGGACCTGTCGATGTGTGCTTTAACGAGTCCAAAGATAGAAAACTCGAAGGTTTTTCTGGATTATAGAGTTTGGAAAAACACTTAAAAGAGAAATATCTCAGTTCCTTTTTCGTACAGTAGTCTAACGAGACCGAGAAAGGGTTAAACTATCGCTCGAAAGACGCCCTTTCTAACCTTTTAACGAGTGTGAAAGGAAGCAAGGTCACTCAACAATATTTTCATATTTAGAGAGTCTGAAAAGGGTTTAAAGTAGACTCCAGGGGGTTCCTTTTTCGTATGTTCGTATCCATACAGGTTTGAAAAAGAGATAAAAGTTTACCCGGTTACGTTCTCATATTATCGAGCTCGAGAACGAACTAAGACTATGCTCATAAGTGTGACAAGGTAAATAATTCATTAGGACTACCAGAGAACCTGCGATGCCAAAACTACAAACCAGGGTTTAGTGAAGCCATTATATTGTTAGAGAAACCCATAAATAACCATACCTTATGAAAAAATGAAAATTTATAAATAACATTTCATTGAAAATTTCATTTACCATTTCATTTTGCAAGGATTTTGGAGTAGTGGAGATTCTCAGTTTGAAGTGGATCTTGTTTTGTTCGCTGCCGGAGCTACGATTGACCATTTCTCTTGCCGTTCAGACCAGGTAGATGTCCATCCCTTCTTCTTTCAAACACATGGTTTCACATTCATTTTAATAGCATCATTTATTTTAAAATATGAAGCCCTAAGTTGCCCCAAATAAAACCAAATCGGCCTCTTTCACAAGCAATGGAAAAATGGGATTCTTTTACAAAAAATGTTTTAGAGAAGGGTGGCCAAGATGCCAATGCCCCAATAGTCAATTAGATAGGTTGTTTTTGGCAAAAGAACCCGTGAAACATCTCCCCATATGCCCACGGAGCCCCAAAGTCGTTTTTATTTTTTGAAACATTTCCATTGTTATTTAATGAATGTTAAATGGCTAGGGAGGGTGTGGTAATCATAAAAGAGTGCATGGTTACTTTTAAATGATGTAGGCACCTTATTTCATGTTTTAAATTGTTTTTAAAAATTGCTGAAATTGCCAAAACGTGGAAATAATGAGTTTCTTTATTTTTTTGTTTTGTAGGTAACTTCGGTGACCATGATCGAGTGGAAAGAAAGAGAACATGAGATGGATGACTTAGCTGCCTTGCGGAGTCCTCGCACACGGGCCACGTTGTGAGCTTGTGGTTTGCTCAAATTCTTCAAGTTGCAAAAAATGAATAAAGAGATCTTATTGCTCGAGCATATGATTGGCCTATGGGATGTTGCAGAGCAAGGATTCCATATCGGCACACAACTTTTAACCATTGAGTTAGAAGACGTGCATTTTTTGACCGGCTTCTCGAAAAGAGGGGTTCCCATATCTTTCTCCGGGTAGAGGGCGCTACTTGAACAAGTGGACATGTACCTGGCTCACCACTGTATCCCAGGAGCAAGGCTGGTAGGGGGTAGAATGCCTATCAAGGATATTCGAGAACTACCCCTCCGGTCTATACTGTTTGCTATCATGAGCATGACAGGAAGTACTAGTGCGCATTTGGAATCAAGATCGCAAGTGGCTTACGGTGTTCAGTGTTTGGAACCAACACTGTTCAACTGGAGTGCAGGGTTCCTTCGAAACGTGAAGGAACATATTTCATGGTGCAGGACTGGACATAAGCAGTTTGGCTACGGCTTATTTTTGGTCTCATTTTTTCTGGAGTGCATCCCTCAGATGCAGCCTAAGATAGCACTGGCGGTGCGATCAGTGGATGAACCTAGGATGGAGAGGTGGACCAGTTTGTCTCCAAGGCTAGTATCGGAGTCAGAGTTCCATTTCACTGGCGATTTCTTTGCATGGCTGAGATGACAGTATCTCTGGATAGAGGACTTCCCTTATGCTGAGGTAGATTTCCGCGGGAGCATGGATTTGATTTTTCCTGCGGGGGAAGACTGGGATGTGTTAGGTAAGAGACTGAGCCGTACCTTGTCTAGTTTTTGTTTTTTGAGTTTTTTGATGTATATCTATTTTTTTGGGGTATGTAGAAGAGTTTTAACGGATGTATGTTTTCAACGTGCAGACAAGGGAGCAGTGCGCCTGGATGATATACCGGTACCGGGACGTCGCGGGGGCATCCTGGTTGCAGCAGGTCCGACAGTACCAATGCCAGGTCTCCGGGAGGTTGAGAGAAACCTCCAAGGCCTCATGATGGGCATTCCTCCTTTACAGAGGGGAGAAGTGCCTTTACATCTGCAGAGGCACACTGTGGGAGTACCAGAGAATATCAATTCTCTATTGAGGCACGTAGTGCATGCAGTGATGTGTTATTCGCAGCACAATGTAGTGCAGGGAGATTAGAGTCTCTCCGTTGATTATATTTTTGTATGCCTTGTCAGGCGACGTTGTATGGGTGGAAAAGCCCAATATTTTTCCTTTCTACATACTTTTTGATGTAATCCAAACATTTCAGTCAGGCCATATATATATATATATATATATATAGTTTCGAGTTTTTACAGTGCCAATGATTTGTACATGATGATGTCTGTGATGTGTTTTAATTTACCTGTAATGTACAGTTTTGTTTTCCTTAACTCTTATATGTGGGAAAGATACCGATCCATGATATAGTTAGCTAATGAATCCGAAACACTATTAAGTTCTCTTGGAATGTGTCTATATTCAATGTAATCGAACATTCGTTCAAGGCGACGAACTTGTAAGTGTAGACGTAGCAGGATAGGACTACGGATAACATAGATACGGTTGAGTTGATAAACCACGAGTTGGGAGTCTAAGTAAATAATGATGCGAGATATACCTAGGGAGAAGGCTTGGGTTAACAGCCCGATGACAGCATGATATTCTGCCATGTTGTTGGTTGCTGGTCCTAAGCAGATACCTCCTGAACTCACCACCTTGTCAAATTGGTAAATAACCCATGCTGCTGAAGCAATGTTCCAGGTATGTCGACTAGCGCCATCCGCGAACCCAAAAAATATAGGAAAGGAAGACATCATCTGCGCATGAAAACACAAGCACAATCATGAGTGGCAAAGGTAAAGACTCGAGCACGCTAAATAAATAGACACACCAAACTAAAATACAATAATGTACAAAGTACAAATGCTAGGTGATATAGGCATAGTACTTTTTAAGGTAAAGCCCATTTCGGGGCTCTCCCAGGGAAATTCCATCATGATCTACGAGTTCGTAAGCACCTTTGTGTAGAACACGCTTCACGATGTAAGGACCATGCCACAGAGGTTCTAACTTTCCGGTCCCCAATTTGTCATGAGCTTGGTCGTAAACGAGGACTAAGTCTCCTTCTACAAAAGCCCGAGGGTGGACGAATTTGTCATATTGACTCTTAATTCATTTCTGATGTGCCTCATTGGTGAGAGCAGCATTGCGACGTGTTTCGTCCAACTTGGATAGATACAAGAATCATTCTTCTTCAACAGAAGTATGGGGCAGGAGTTCTACTTTCAATTTGAGTGATGGAATCTCACACTCGATTGGTAGCACAAATTCAATGCCATAGACCAACTAGAAAGGAGTAAATCCAGTTGAGGTTTTCACAGAAGTGCAATAGGCCCAGAGAGAGGAGAACAATTGTAAATTCCACGATGTCTTGTTTTCCCCTACCATGCGTTGGATCATGGTTTTTAGGACTTTGTTGATAGCTTCAACTTGTCCGTTTGCTTGGGGGTAGTAAGGGGATGAGTTTTCATGGCGAAAACCCAATTTGACATGTAACTCGCTCATCATTTGGTTTTTTAAGTGTGCACCATGATCAGTGACAATGGCACGTGGTACCCCAAAATGAGTTATTATATGGTTGAAAAGGAATAGAGCTATAGTACGACCATCGTTCAGGAAGGTAGGCATAGCCTCAGCCCATTTGGTGAAGTAGTCGACGGCGACGATGATGTAACCGTGCCCCCCGACTGAGGTAGGCTTACACTGCATGAAATCGATGCCCCATTTGGCAAAGGGGCCGATGGCGATAATGGGGTGCAGTGCAATAGGGTGGGTGCGTGCCTTCTTGTTAAAGAGTTGGCAGGGTGGGAATTTTTTGATGGCCTCGATGCAATCTTTGAAAATGGAGGGCCAAAAGTAGCCCGCACGTAAGATTTTTTGGGCTGTAGCCATCCCGGAGAGGTAACCGCCACAGGCGCCAAGGTGACAATCATTCAAAATGCGTTCAACCTCCTCATGATTCAGACAGTGCTGAAGGATGGTATTAATACCACGGCGGTACAAGGTGTCACCGAGGATAAGATATTGGCGAGAGTGGTGACGAATGCGTCGATGCTCTTCGTGAGAGATGTTGGGATGAAAACGTTGGGTTTGAAGGTAGAGGAGGATGTCTCTGTACCAAGGATCATAGGTGCTGATGAGGAATAGAGATTAATCGGGGAGAGAATCTCTAGTTTCGATGTCTTCATTGGCACGAGGTAGAGCACAAATGAGCTCGTCAAACACCAGGGATTTTTTGGCTTTAGCCTTTGTAAACTCAAGATCGAATTCTTGAAGAATAACGATCCATTTTGAATATTTTCCCCTAAGCACTTGACGTGTCAAGACGTGGTACATGGGGTTGGAGTTTGCAATTACGGTGGTGGTGCATAATAAGATGTAATGGTGGAAACTATGGACAGCAATGACGGCTACCAGAGCCAGTTTCTCGACATGCGAATATTTGAGTTCAGGTCTAGATAGACTCTTTCTCAGATAATAAATCACATGTTCTTCACCGTTAGGGTCCTCTTGAACTAAAACCATCGCAATGGTGGAAGTAGAGGCGGCCAAGAAAAGTATATAATCCTTTGTATACTCTGGAGGGTGTAACAAGGGAGCATGGGTCAAGGCGTGCTTGAGAGCATCGAATGACCATTGGGAAGTGTCATCCCAGATGAAAGGGATATTTTTCTGCAGTAACCGCATAAATTCTTTAGTGATCTCAGCATAGTTGCAGATGAAACAACGAAGAAAGTTTGCTTTGCCTTGCAAACTTTGGAGTTGGGTTAAGTTGGTAGGTGGGGGTAAGGCTAGGATGGCCTTAATATTTAAGGGATCCACTCTGATCCCATCTTTGGAGACAATGAAACCGAGGAGTCAGCCAGATTCGACAGCGAAAATACACTTGTGTGGGTTCAAGCAAATACGATAGAACCTACATCGAAGAAAAATCGCACGTAAGTGATCAATATGATCGGATTGATTGGATGAATGGGCGGGTAAATCGTCGAGGTAAGGCTCCGCGATATGCTTGATGTCGTGGAAAGCGTACGACATGGCCCGCTGGAAAGTAGCACCAACATTTTTAAGGCCAAAAGGTAGCTTTCAATAGGAGAAGGTTCCCCATGGGTAGATAAAGGTTGTCTTATGTTGATCAACGGGTAAGATTTTAATCTGGTTATACCCAGAAAAGCCATCCATGAAAGAGAAGATTACACTCCCTGCGCAATTATCGATGATTTGGTCGATGAAGGGCGTGGGGTAGTTTTCCTTAGGACAAGCTTTGTTGAGGTCGCGATAGTCAACACAAACACGAATGGTCCCTTGTTTTTTGGCAATTGGAACAAGGTTGGAGACCCATTCGGTTAAAGGGACGGGGTAGATAAAGCCATATTTGAGAAGTTTTTCAACTTCTGCCTTTATAGCTGCAATCTTCTTGGGATGAACCGGGCGAAGTTTTTGTCAAACGGGTTTCGTGTCAGGGTAAGTTTTGATTTTGTGTATGACGATTAAAGGGTCAATCCCTGGCATTTCCTCGTAGCTCCATGCGAAGACATCACAAAATTCCTTGAACAAAGCGGTGTAAGACACCACTTCATCGGGTGTGCAATTAGCGCCAAGTTGAATGTTTTCCACGACACCTTCTTTGATCGAGATGTCAATAACGATCGTAGTAGAGATGTTACCCATGTTCCCCTCAGAGAATACATCTTGTGTGAGGATGGGAGATTGCGGAGCATCGACAACATCGGGAGGGAAGACAGAGCATATGTCTTGGTGAATTTCTTCCAACGGTGGAAGAAAAGAGGATCGATGATGGTTGTCATCCCAAGGCAGGTTGTTAATGCTGAGCATTTCCATAATCGATTCGTCAGAAGGAAAAATGTGGGAAATGTAATCGACAACAGATGATAGGGAATCCAACCATGAGGGCATTGAGTAAGCATCGGGTGCCAACGAATGTGACTTGTTGGGAGAGGGAGAGGCAGATTGAATAGCTACGTATGCAGCCTTGACTGAGCTAAGTGGCATAGTGTCACTGAGAACATCAAATTCCAAAGGACTAGGTACGATCCAAGGGTCAGATGATTCCAAGGATTGATAAGGCATAGTCGAGATCATATTGACAGCGGCAATATGATGTGCGGTAGGTGGAAGTGGTGTAGGGAAAGTACCCATAAGGCTAGAATCTTTCAATAATCCAACACCAACGCTTTCATACGTAACTGGATGGTCCCCAAAAAAAGGAATGTTGTTGGTGGCAGGGATGCGAGCGTCAGGTGTACAAAAATCAAGCTGATCGATGGTGACAATTTTTCCTTGATGGGGGAATTGTACACACCGAAACACCAACGAGGCGATGACAGTCATAGCATAGAACCAACTTCTTCCGAGTAATAGGTTGTAGTCGAGGGGAGCATCGACCACCTCGACGTCAACGGTAACAGTTTTTCCGCCCAACTAAATGGCTAAGGATTGTAATAATCCATGAGGATGAAAACCTCGTCCATCGAAAGCGCATAACATCGTAGCGGATCTGTTAAGGGTAGGCGTTTTTAAGCCTTTCCAATAGGCTAAGGACATGACAAAAGTAGAGGCTCCCTCATCCAGGATAGTTCGGTGGATTTGTTGATTATGCACAACAACATCGATTTGGAAGGCTAGCTGGTGGGAGAGTCGCAATTGATGATCATCCAGATTAAACGTGAGGTTGTTTGATGACTCAGGATCAAAAGCATCGATAGCGGCTAAGAGCGTTCTACGTTGGCTGGGATAGTATTGTAGAACTTCCAAGGCGGACATAGCGCATGGTTCTTGGGCCAAATCTTCTACAATATTGTAATTTTGGGCAGCCCGTGAATTAGGATTGAAGGTATATTTCCGGATGGTTCTCTTAGGAGGGTGTAAGATAGATTCAAAAGAAGGTTTTTCAATCTGAAGCAGTTCAGATGGAGGGCTAATAGATGGAGGGTTAACAGAGGATGGTAACGGGTCTGGTGGAGAACCGTTAGCAATCTTCATCTTATCAGGTTTAACTGGCGTGTCATATGTTGTAGAGTGAGTGGTTAGATTAACCCTGTTAAACATGTAAATGTGGGCACTTGTCGATGCCTCATCATGAGGTTGGTTGGAACTGCCCCTCGGCGTGGGGGTTTATGAAACCAAGGATTGCTGCTGTGGAAACGGTTGAGTAAGTACAATGGGTTGTGAATTTCCTTTGAAAAGTTTGGCCACCTCATCGTGATGTGGACAGTCTCAGGTGTAGTGATCGTCACTATAGATGAGACATGGGAATTTCAGTTTTCGTTGTGGTTGTTTTCCGGCAGCAGGGGTTTGTGGTTGAGTTTTGGGTTGTTTGTTGTTATTGTTTTTCTTTGGTTTGTTTCTCGCTTTCTTCTTGCCCCCAAGTTTTTGTCAAGGGGTTGATTGGACCGCATTCACATCAGAGACCTGAGTTTGAGGGGGGGTGGAAGAGGGTGCAGTCGAGCTGGGAGCAGCCGTCGAAGCGGGTCACTAAATTGTTCCAGCTTACTGGGTAGCAGATTGGGTTTTGACAGAGCCAATAACTCCATCCGTGTGGGAAACAGACGATGGTTTGGATGGATCGTTAGTGGCATGGGTAGCATTCAGTATCAACTTGTACAGAGTACTAGATTGTGAATAGACTAAGTCTAAATACTGAGCTCGAGCAATGGCTTCTTCCTCAGTGACCACACCACCCATGGCAACGTCACGAGTGATCTGGGGTAACAATGATTTAGTGAAACATTCCACTAACAATTGGTCAAGAATGACCGCTTTGATTAGCCTTCATCGTCGTCTCCATTCATGAATATGATCGGAGATATGTACAGACGTTGTCTGACGAAGGGAGGTTAATAGTTCGGTACCCGTCTCATATCGAATGGGAAGTTGGAAGTGTGTGAGGAAGGACATGGCGAGGGAGTTGAAATCATGAAAAGATGCGCGTGGTAATTCAATATACCATTTCGCTGCGGAACCCGTAAGTGTTCGTTGTAAAAGACGCAAACAAATAGAATCGTCCATGAGGGAGTTGGATGAGCACCACAAATGGAAAGTCATCACGTGTTTGTTTGGGTCTTCTCCAGACTTTTCGTCAAATTTTGGGATGTCAGAAGGGAGTTTAGCTTGGATAGCTGGCCAAACCGGAGAATGATAAATAGGATCATTCATTAACCGAGACAAGTCTGGAAGGTCCAGGGTAGCTAGAAAAGGTAGTTTTCAGTTAATATGTGGGTAATGCTGGTGTGGCATGGGGACACCAGTGGGGCCAATCACTGGGTTATGTGGATAATTGTAACTAGTGGGCCCTCTTGTATGAGGTTGGGTTTCACCAAGGTACATAGGATTTGAGGTTTTTTGAGAAGCATGTGTGAGCGGAAGATAACTGGATGGGTTTTAAGGATTGTAGGTCTGGTTTGGCACTTGTCCATAAGGAGGTTGTTGCGGAGTCTGAGGATTGTGTCCTGTCGGGAACTGTGGGTTTCCTTGAAAAAGGAGTTCCACAGATTAGGTGCGGTGGACACATTTTGTCCATGTGGTTGTTGGTAGACATCGGATTGAGGCTGCCCCCCAGCATGAGGGTGCCCCCCTAATGGAATTTGTCCTCCAATGGGAGGGTGCCCCCCGACTTGAGGTAGAGTTCATGAAATTTGAGAGCCAGACGTAAATGACTGACCGGTACCGCCGAGCGGATTAGGACCACCAAGACCGGTCCCTCTAGGTTGTTGGATAGGTATGGAACTTCCCGGAATAACTTGAGTAGTAGTAGTTTGGGTAGTAGTGGCAGTGGAAGCATTTAGTGCCCTGAACCCAAAAGGAAGTGTAGGTCTTGGTGTTATAGGTGTGCCAATCGCATCTTGGTTGACCACCGCATTACCGGTAGGAATAGTTGGAATGTGAGGGACCATTGTAGAATGGGCCGTCTGGAGGGGAAGAGTAGGCCTTGGACCAATGGACGGTATGTTTGTACCAATGAGTGGTGTGGCTGTAAAGGTGGTGGTACCGGTAAAATGGTTTAGGGGTACGGTGTAAGAGATGGGTGCATCGACACCTTCCCCTGTTCCATAAAGATCTTGCACCAAGCGTGGTGGACTTTGAACAATGTCTGCGGTCCAAAAGGGGTCATTGGATAGAGGGTTTTGATGAGACCCAGTCGGAATGTCAGAAGGGTTGACGATGACAAATTCACCTGTGGAATTCAGTTGGAGGATATGTCGTTCGTATCCCTCCGGAATGAGGTAAGCTTCCGGAGATTCTGAGACAATCCAAAAATTCTCCAAAGGAGTGGGAACTTCTTCCTGGGGAGTTGTAGTGTTTTGAACCTCTCTCTATTGAGGAGATTGCTCCGTAGAATGAAGGGGTAAAGGGGTGTTTCCTTCCATATCTTCTGGAGGAAGTCCCTGTAGCCTCCGCGAACGACGTGGAGGGTCGATGTTGGCTAAAAAGAGTTGGCGAAAGAGATCTATGGCCAACTACCGAAAAGAAACAACATACGCTAATAGAAATATAAGAATCACAAACACGCAAACATGACCTTCTTTTGATGACCGTACTAGTTGGTGATGAAATCCAACATCGCGTGATCAAGTCCAGAAGGGGCGGGGATAGGGTGGAACACTTACAATGGCGACCTGCTTAATGGACTTATGCCTTGGTGCAAGATTCCACGCAGTAATTGTGGATTTACCCTCCAAGGAGCCCGAGTGAGTTTGACTAATGTATGCTCCAGGTACAGTGAGACTTCCTGTCACCATCACCTCGTGTAAGACCCTAAATATTATGGCCACTAAGGTTACCAATTCACAGTCAGCCCCTGGGCAGGAACAGTCGACAGTCCGATCCGAACGTACGGGCAGGGTATCGAGCCCGAAATCAACTAAAAGGCTTCCACACAGTAATTGTGGATTTACCTTGAAGCGATCCCCATAATACGACCTGACCACCACAATCAGTTAAACCACGGAGGGTTAGACCCCATAGCTCACCCGAATGCGACCTCGTGCGTAACCCCTGTGTGAGAGGGGGATCCCATGAAGACTTATATGATGATTGGATTTGAATCTCCCTAACTCAGGATGCTACTGTTTGTTTTGGAAACTTTGGAGAGTTATGCTCACAACCTAATCCAAATTACTAAGCCTAATCTACTGTTGGTGGAGGATCCTAGAAAAGAAAAAGTTCTAAATAATTTTTAATTAGCGTTGATTTTTATAGCTGTTCTTTACTCAAAAATGGGTGCATAGAAGTGAAACGAATGGAATTATGACTCAGTCCCAAAAATGCATAAAAAATGATAAGAATTCATTCTTTTCGATGAACATCTATCTAAGGGAGAGAGAGAGAGTTCTTTTCACTAACAAGCACTAATAAGGAGTGTCCTCAAACACGTTTTCTCAATCAAATCCTGATGTGATCCTAAAACTTTTTGAGATGCCTTCTAACATGCACAATCAATCATGAAGATGATTTTTATTGTTTGCATATGAATAATGATCAATTCAACACAATGTTCGTCTTGCTAATTATCGTCTTGTATGAATGAAAATCAAACTAGCACAAGCAAAAGTCATACAAACAATACACCCTTTCGTTGCAATCAAAACGAAAAGCGAAAGAAAAGAATCAATCAAAGAGAAAACAAACTTCACACCCAAAAGAAAAAGTTGAAGAACAACGATCTTGACTAAAATCAAGATGAAGAGATCTGTAGGCCTTTGATGACCTTCACTAGGGTTTTTTCTCAGTTAAACAGAGAGAAAGACAATGCATGGGTTTCAGACTCCAATCAACAGAAAAACTCAATAAAAATAGTGAAGAAGACTACAAAATCCAAATAGTAAGATGTTCTTTCTTCAAAAAGACAGATGTCAAGGCTGGAAGGGAAGAAGCATTGACTCACAAGGTTACCCAATAGGAGAGACACAAAGGAAAAACCCAGAAAAAGAAATTTTGGAATGTTTATTGGCCAAAGGAGGGCTGACACTCTGTTGCCAAAGGAAAGGAGCGTTATAGCGCTCTGTGCAAAGCTATTAGGGAGCTCTGATGCTCTGTTAACACAGGGATAGGGGCGCTAGGTCCAAAAACTCCCAGAAATGTCAAAAAATTCAAAAAATTGCAATTCAATTTCGACAATTAGGTTGAGTATGATGGGGTAGGGAGCCAATCAGCTCATGAAACCAATCAAAAGAGGAGTGAACTAGGTTTGAAACAATCAAGTGGTAGAACTAGGTCAATGAGGAGAAATCTAAACAAGAAGTTTCGATTTGAGGCTATCTCCCCAGTGGAGTCGCCAGTTTTTGTTGTAGGAAAATCTCCCCGTGGACAGGTAGATTGCCTCAAAGAGCTTGAACCTAACTCTAAGACAGAAAATGCTTAACATGGACACTGACTTCCTTTCAAATCTATATAAACTAACACATGAGAAGGAAGGAGAACAGTAGTATGTCTTTATCGACGTTTGTCCCTGCACACTCCGAGTTGAGCTCCGATCCTTTGCTCCTCACTGAGTCCTGTAGACAAACAAGATACGACCGCTTCCTACTCTATTGATATTAGCTTGAAAATAGATCTATCTATCAATGATAAGTTCATGTAAAATTAGACACAAACTAGAAAGAAACAAGCTAAGCGTGTCATATTAATGAGAATAACGACAACAGTACTTACAATCGTAGATGTGAATGCGACAGCTTCGTCAAGTCCCCTTCGTCTAACCCTTGCCTGAAAGATCCACAACCTAGATAACAATAGCTTCAATGAACACTCTCCTTTGGCTGACTGTGTGTTTCCTATCAGATCATAGGTTTGATGCTAGCAATTCTTCTCCCTTTCCACCATGATAGAGCGTGCTTATATAGGTTAAGAGGAGCTTAACCTCTTGAGTTATCTTTAGAACAAGTTGGGGAACTTCCTCCTCAGATCAGGGATCTCCTAATGAAACCAAGAATTCGAATGCAATTGCCTCCTAATCTTGAAAGATCCTCCCCTTATTCTCCTCAATGGGCCAACTACTGCCTCAGATTAGGCAACGCTCCTTCAAAAGTGGCATCAGAGTGCTATAGTGCTCCCTAAGAAGCTCGAGGGGAGCGCCAGCTCCCTAAAGGTGGGTAACGCTCCTTCAGAGGGGGAAGGGGAGCGTTATAACGCTCCCTGAAGCCTTATAGGGGAGTGCCAGTGCTTCCTAGGCTGATATAAGGGAGCGCTCACCCCTAAAACCTTTGATCAAAAGCTCTCTTCAGGTGTTAAGAGTTCCTTGAATTTAGTTAACCAGTTCTCCTTCTCCAAACCCAGTGTATGAGATGTTTTAAGTGCCTCCTTAGTGTCGTCGTTAAGGCAGTATGCTTGAACATCGTTTGCGACACTTATGAACAACTTGCGACAGTTGCGAAAGTTGTAAGGAAGATGCGACACTTACGACCATTGAGAGGAATATGTGACACTTATCCAGTTGAGTAAATTTGACGTGTAACCGAAATATCAAAGAAAAAAGAAGAATATTGAAGACCACTCCATCAAGATCAATAAAGATATTAAATACATTTCAAATGAAGGCAAAGAATCATGTATTTATATTGGAAAAAAGGAATATCTTTCAAACAAAGGTATAGAATCCTCAAAAACCTTTGATTGCAATGATTCTAAATGTGATGATGTTGAATGGTTCTCTACAAGTGAAAAAGGAAATCTAGAAGTAGTTTGTGTAGAATTGATTGATT
>WSFP011432765.1:0-21440 GCA_009831015.1 Picea engelmannii
ATTACAATGATGTGTGTTCCATATATAAGGAACATATGGTGACTATCCATGAAAGAATGCTTCCCTTGAATAATCAATAACTATTTATTATTATCATTTACTTTATTATATATGATATTTAATAATGAATAATCATATTATTAATTATTATTCTAAGAGAATGTCTTTCGATGTTGTCCAAACATCAACACCAAGGAGGCCAGAGAGGAGGATATGGAAGAGGAAGAGGGAGAGGATATGATGGGGGATGAGGCAGACAACCCACTTTTTTCAACTATGGAGAGATAGGCCACTTGTCACGTTCTATACCAAACCCTACGCAGTATGTAGATATTTCCATAAGGCAGACCATGTCACAAAGGATTCTTGGAGTTATTGGAAAAATGGGAAGAAAAAGAAGGACATTGCAACATGGTGACTATTGATTCACATGAAGAAAAGACGTTGAAAGAAGAAGCTAATGTATGGGTAGTAACCCAAGGAAGTATCCGCAAAAGGATCGACCTGTAGAAAGGAGAGTGCTCGGGACAACAATTAAAGAGGGAAAAATTAGGAAAGCAGTGTGAACACTTCCTAAGTTTGACATTGCACAACAAAATATTTTCCTGCACGGTGCACAAAAGGTGATGTACGAGATACTCGCATGTGAATATTTAGGACGTGGGTCCAAGATACCTGCGTGTGAAGAGTTGTGATATTTCCATAGCGCAGACCATGTCATGAAGGATTCCTGGAGTTATTGGCAAAATGGGAAGAAAAAGAAGGGCATTGCAACATGGTGACTACTAATTCACATGAAGAAAATAAGTTGAAAGAAGAATATAATGTATGGGTAGTAACCCAAGGAAGTATCTGCAAAAGGACCGACCTGCAGAAAGGAGAGTACTCGGGACAACAGTTAAAGAGGGAAAAATCAGGAAAGCAATGCAAACAATTCCTAAGTTTGACATTGCACAACAAAATATTTTCTTGCATGATGTACAAAAGGTGATGGACGAGATACTCGCATGTGAAGAGTTAGGACCTAAGTCTGAGATACTTGTTTACGAAGAGTTGCAATGCACGACATGCAAAGAAGCTCAGCGGAATACTTACCCAGAGACTAATTCTGAGGACCAAGTAAGTGAATTCTTGCATTGTTGTCTTAAAGTATTGGATGATCCCATCATTACCAAGAAATTGACCCACGTGTTGACAAGATGCAAGGGGGGGGGTGAGAATGAAATTTTTATTTATTCCCAGCTACCAGAGAGGGATGTGTGCCATGTTATAAGTAGGAGGAAGTGCACGAGAAGAGAGTTCAAAATGATAGTTGAATTAGGAAAATATGAGATGGAGGGGATCATGTTTGAACTAGGGTCTGATGTGAACATTTTTCCAAAGAATTGTGGGAATTAATGGGAAAACCAAAGTTGGTGGGGTCCCCCATCCAACTCAGGCTAGAAAATCGTATAAGATCTACCCCATTGGAATATTGGAGAAGGTTTAGGTTAACATTGATGGGATAAAAACAAAAGAAGACATTGAAGTAATCAAGATTATGAATGATTTAGACCCCTATATGGGTCTACTTGGAATTGACTGGGAATTTGATAAAATTTCCATACTAAATATGAAGCAAAGACAAATGTCCTTTGAGACAAACATTCTGCAAGTCATTACTCCACTGGATCTGTTCGAGAGTGACGAATACAATGAACTAGTAAATGAAGATGCACGAAGCTTGATAAATGAGAATATATACAACCTCACAGGGAACAAGGAGAACTATGTAAACCCAACAACCAATGGAAAGCTTAGCTAGAGGATTGTCTTCTCGTATGACATGGATCCAAAGGATTCAATGACATGATGGCAGAATAAGAAAATGAAATTTCGACCAAGAGATGTGCACAAAACACCAAAGTAGTGCATTGAGTTGGAATGAAGTTGCGCAACATACCGAGGTTCAATGGGACAAGCCTAGTAGATGCATTTATAGCACAAATGGAAGGTGTTCCCAAGGCCTAGAGGATTCAGGCCATGGAGGAAATAGTGAAAGGAACACATGTGCACAGATGGGTGATGCACAATGCATATTTACATGATTGGGAGCATGTGGTAGAGTGCATCAAAGTAAGGTTCTAAACCCTGATTGACTTCGAATCAATAAGAAGGTAAAAGGGTAACGAAGACCCACATGAACACATTTGTTTCTGTGAGCAAAATTGGACAATGAAGCATATTCCTAGAGCACAGTGGGTTCACGGGTTTGTCCATACTATGGATATGGTGCCTAACAGTTGGTACATATAGGAAGAGATGAAAAGGAAAACCAGATACTAGAAGAATACAAGCCACCAACTTTGTGCAACATTCAAATTTACATCAAAATCTCATGTGCAAAGGGAGATTTTGTTAATAATCAAGAACTTTATCCTTCGTTGGCAACCTAGAGACACCACGGATAAATTTTTCTACGCATACCATAAGCCGATTGCAAAATTGAAGTAGTCGGTATATTGTTGGAAGGTGAAAAGTGAAGAAGCATAGGAAGAGGACCCTCATAGATTACAGATTATGAAACCAAGGGAGATCATGCAGTTCAAGGAAAGGCCTCTAGTAGCACTATGTCAAACTATACATGGCCATTGAAAACAAAGAAACACAATATGGGAACATAAGAAGTGTTGAAGATGGCGATAATTGGTGATTATTGGGATAAAAAAATAGTGATGCAAGTGGAAGTCTTGCTAAAATAATATGAAGACATGTTTCCAATTATCATTTTGGAGATGTAGGGGATTGTAGGATCTCTCAAGGGGATTAAGATTCAGTTGAATCTAGATGCTAATACGATCAAGAAAATACCATATTGACTAAACCAAAAGTACAAATAAAAGTGCGCAAAGAGTTGGATCGAATGCTAGAGGCATGGATAATTGTCATTGTGGAGGAGTCATACTGGATCAGCCTGATGGTGGTGAAATCAAAGAATATGGGTGATCTAAGAATTTATATAGATCTACACAACTTAAATGTAACATGCGTACACTATCCCTTTTCGACACTATTTATAGACGAAGTATTGGAGAACGTGGGTGGGTAGGAAGCTTACTCATTCATGGATGGATTTCTAGGATATCACCAGGTGCGAATCACAGAATAAAACAGATCCAAGACAACATTTGTGACAAAGTGGGGCTAATTTTCATACACTCTAATGCATTTTGTCCTAAAGAATGCACCTGTAGTATTTTCTAGAATTGTCATAACAACCTTTAAGGAATTCATGCATAAGTTTGTGGTGGTATACATAGATGATTGGACGTTGTTCATCATGCTCAAGGAGCATATTCAGGTACTATGGTTGATGTTGGATAGATGCAGGCAGTTAAAGATCTCTTTAAACCTTAAAAATTCATATTTTTTACATCGTTTGGGACTTTGTTGGGACATTTCATCTATAAGGAAGGCCTATTAGTCGATCAAGCAAATATTGTAGTGATTGTGGACATGTTATCCCCAACCTTCATAAGAGAGTTGCATGCAAACGTTGGGACATATAGTGTATTAAAGATGGTTCATATGGAGCTATGAAAAGGTTTCTACACCATTGGAAAAGCTATTGTGCAAGGATACCAAGTATGTCTGGACACATAAATGCCAAGAGGTGTTGGACACATTGAAAGAGAGATTAGAAACTACATTGATTCTTATATTTCCCAATTAGACCAAGATCTTCCATGTACATGTGGATGCATTGTCCCTTGCACTTGGTGCAGTGCTTACAAAAATAGGAGAGAATCATATTGATCATCTGGTCCACTTTTCCAGTAGAAATTTGTTTGATTATGAAAATAACTATACGACCACGGAGGGCAAAGGACTAGCAATGGTACGCCTTGCAAAAATGTAGACACTACTTACTTGGCACTCCCTTCAAGTTTTTCACCAATCATTCAACACTCAAATACTTGGTGAACAAGATAGTGGTAAGGGGGAGAATATGTCGATGGTTACTTCTCTTCCAAGAATTTGAGTTTGAAGTGGTAGCGAAACCTAGCAAACACAATGTCGGGACTAGTCATCTCTCAAGGATAGAGTCAAGGGAAGTTGGAGGTAGTTTGGATGATGAGTTACTAAATGCACATATCTTTAGAGTGGAAGTAGTGCCAGATCAACTTTCAGAGATTGTAACATACCTTACAATAGGTAAAGCGCCATAAGATCACACACAAGTACAACACCAACAACTGTAACCTAAAGATCCAATTACCTATTGATTGTAGGAAAATTATAAAAACTCGACACTGATGGGATCTTCTTCATATGTGTGTTGGAGCATGAGTGAGACATGGTGCTCTAAGAGGTGCAAAAATCCATTGTTGTTGGATATAAAAAATGGAAGGAAACTACATTAAAAGTGTTGCACACGGGCTTATGGTTGCCATATCTATTTGAAGAATCGAAGGATTATTGTAAGTGATGTGATGTTTTCCAACAGATGGGGAAGCCATCAAAGCAATATGAACTACCCCTCTTTCCTGTCACCAAGCTTGAGTTGTTTGTGAAGTGGGAAATTGACTTTGTAGGTTCAATCAATCCTTGGTGCATGATATATTATCACCGTAATGGAATACTTGACTTGTTAGGTAGAGGTTTCATTGGTAAAGGATTGTACTGTTGAAACGAATGCATAATTTATTTTTTATAATATTATCACCAAGTTTGGATTCATGAAGATGCTTATGAGAGATCAAGGCATGCACTTCTTGAACGACACCATATGTGTGCTAACTTGGGAGTTCATGATCCATCATCAAAAGAGAACACCATATCATCCATAGGCTAATGGCATTGTTGAATCATTCAACAAGATATTGGAGCATGTGTTAATCAATATATGCAATGTATAGCGTGACGATTGGGATCAATACTTTATAGCATTTTTGTGGGAATATAGAACTACCTTCAAGAAACACCAAGCAAGACGAAGTGTACCAAAAATATGGCACCCACGGGGAAACAAGAGGAGCAGTTATTTCTATTATCAATGATGACCGTGTTTGTTTCGCCACACAAATAGTTTCTTGCAAGATGATGCACTAGTGTAGGAAGGACGAGTGCCCCATGGGGGTAATACTGGTAGTAGATTGACATGTCAAAAGAATCAATATGATTTGGGCCAGATCTATGATGAACAAGTTCATCCAAGACTGTGTGGATGTGCAGGACCTCATAAAGAATTTCCACTATAGTTGGGTGTTACTCCTACTCGGGATGATACTATGGAAGCCACCACTAGGCCAGGCATGTAGCACGCTAGTGACTTCATCATTCCCCATGTCAAAGTTCAATGAGATGCAATAGAGCCAGGATAAGAACGATCAACACGATAACAACATGGAATTTCAACGATGGTACATTGAAATGATCTAGAAGCCTTATGTGTACTACAGAAGCCTTATGTGTACCACAAAACTTAATAGATAGGTATGAGGATTACCTCCTTTTTTAAGATGATTTTCATAATGTGTTCATCATCCCTTTCATATATCTGAAAATTCCTACCGAAGTCTTGCCATTTTCCATTACTGAGCAGGACATTTTGGATGTCATTTCACAGTCACGAGATTCATTGCAACCTACACCCAATGTAGAGGTAGAAATATTGGAAACACATACTAAGAGAAAGCAGGAGCGCACAACCAAAGATATTGGTCAAAAACTAGAGGGTCAGGAGAAATGAGTGCACCCAACAACTAAGGAAATTCCACCTATAAAGGACAAGTGACAAAGGATGACGCCAAGACCAAGTTTTGGGTCTATCTCGCAAGGGCGTGCATCCAATATGTTGTAGATTGTCGGAATTGTAACCATTGTGGAGGAAATATCGTCAAAGAAACCAGTCAAGACCATTAGGTGCAGGGTATTGATAATATAGGAAGAGGTCCAAGACATATGTAGCAACCTCCCATAACAGGGGTCAATATCTCACACCGCAGCCATTCAGAGCATTGTCAAGTTGCTCCAAACTAACTTATAAGTGCAACAACTCCTACATCGGGAGTCATCACAACAGTTGGGCGAGTTATTCCGCACACTCCAAATATATAGATCGTCAGTCAACCCCAAGTCCTAAGAACACATGGCCATAGGTATCAACTATGGCTATACCACACCGTGTCTCAACACACAGAAGAGGGTTCTATGAATAAACCCAGTGGCCTTGACAACTTGTGATGCCTCCACTAGTTTTGAACCACAATAGCCATTAACTTATGTGGAGCTAGACTTGACACATGTACCTTCATAGGACCTACAATTATTCATGATATAGATGAGGAGCGAGTTGGGAGATATGCAACACACACCCATCCATTCATATATAGAGCTACCAAAAAGCACAAACAAGAGATAGGTGTGCACCAGGAAACCTAATAAAGACATAACCAGAAGGTTGTTGCGCACAATTCCATCCAAGAATGCCATGAAAAAGAGGTCTTTGTGCATACATTGTTGATCATTGCAGTAGAGGATGTATATTCCCATGTCCCCAACACAGTTGAGGAAATTTTTTATCATTGGACACACACTACAAGGAAAATACCTTGTAGGAGAGGTTTTTATGGAACCTCCTTGAAAAAATTATCCCTTCTTTGTTTATAGCAGAGGTGAGTGACCAGAGGTTTTTGCGGAGGTTTTTGCGGAGGTTTTTTCACTGGTGCTCTTGTAAGATCCATGCGCACTGGTGCACACATAAAAATAACACTCCGGTGTTGATACAGTAAGATGCACCATTAACAACTATAAACAAATTAAAATACAAATAAATGCTCCATTATGAACAAATCTCGTCGATGCACATACTCATTTTTCCTTGGTGCTCTACAACATGACGCCCTGGTATGTACAACTATATGACATAGTGAGGCATGGTAAGATAAGAAAAAAACTTACCATACAATTTTTCATTGTTACATCCCATTTTATGCTTCCATCATCTTAGAAAGGCACCATTTCCCATTCCCATTCCACGACCACCCTATTTGCAGTGCTCTACAGTCAGTTTGATAGCTCCACCTGTAGATTCCAAACATTTCCAAATTAAGGAAAACACCGCAAATTTTCATTTCTTCTCTATGGTGAAACCATGCCTCCTTGAGAGAGAAGAGACCAAGTAAATTGTTTCTTACCTTGTTATTTTCATTTTCATTGCATTAAAATTTGAAATTGGCCGAAACTTGGTATTTTTTTAGTTTTTTATTTTCCACACGATGTGTTTAAATGCTTCTGCTCTCCCTAAACTACGGTGTGTCATGTGAATTTACAGGAAGCACCATCAACATTGTGTATATAATAAATAAACACATTGGTTCGATTCGTAGAACAACATCGGAAAAATGTTGAAAAATAAACAAAGTGTTGTGTCTTTCTGGACACTCGTTACCGTTGCGTTATAAAACACAACACGCCATGAAACAAAAGGTCAGTTCTTCAAGACAAATGGAGAACCGATGCATTACATCAATCAATTGCACCATTTGTATTTTGTTATGAAAAATTTAGTCTTCCAGTGCATCATAGTCAAACATCTGCATCGATCCTGTGTATATCAAGGCACCAGGAAAAATATATAAATTTTAACTTAGTAGTGCATCTTATGGGATGCCCTGAAAATGGTGCATTCAATTTAACGAACCACACTGCCAAGTTTTTATTATAAACCATAGTGGTGTGTGCAGGTCCACACAACACATTGGGGTTGTTCACGGCCTTACATCAAGCCAAATATTTAAGAATTTATCATAGTAGTGTGTCTCATAGAACACCCTGTTACCGGTGCATCCTAAAAGACAACGCACCACTAGAAGAATTTGGTGCTCCAAGGAATGTAGAGACTGGTGCTTTCCATATAACAAACCACACCATCTAATTTATAATCAGAAATATTTTACAAATTGGTGCACTATGTAGAACCAACCGCACCGAGTCCCACAGAACATATGTAAATTGGCATAACGGTGCATCTTGTTGGATGCCCCGTAACCAATGCATTAGAGAACACAATGCACTAATAAATACATATCAGTGCTCTGTGCATGATATAGTGCATAGAGCACAATGCATATTGTCTATTATAGTAGCACCAATCACTTTTCCACGTTTTTTTTTCAAACATAAATTATTTTCAATTTTTTATAAATACAAAATAGTTATATATGTGTGTATTTTATAATTTCAATTTATTTTATCTATATATATGTGCCTAAAAATAATTTTATATGATTTAGAGGCAATGACAACGACGATGAGTGCAAGAGAAGCAACAACAGTAGCCAGATATATATATATATATAATTGAAAAAGTACATATGTAAACCTCCACAATTAAACTTTGTGGAGGTTTTGCTTTATGGCGAAAAAAATGAAGGTCACTCTTCGATGCCTCTTATAATTTATCATATGGACTTGTTGATTAAAAATTTGGTCACCTCAATTTCACGCTCTTTGGAATAATAAAAAAAATTGATATCAGAAGAAGAAAATTCTGAATGATCATAAGCTCGTGGTGTAGCCATCATTCTCAGCTTCTTCACACATTTTATGGATTAAAAATCTGATTCTATATGCTCAAGACATCCACACTTTTGTTCAAGCGCCCAATGAGCACTTTTTCATGAGCAACATGATTGGTTTTTCTTGTGGCACTAAGTTTCCTCGGTACTTAGTATTGGTACTCAGTATTGATACTTGAATTTCTTGGGAATACTTAGTCTCATATTCTTCTTATAAGAAATTCTCTCTTATTCTCTCTTATACTTAGTCATGTCTCTCTTATTCTTAAGACTAAGTCAAGTATTTTATACTTAGTCTCGTCCCTCTTATTCTTGAAACTACGTCATTTTCCCATTCTTGAAAATTCTTGTATATCATTATCGAAACTAATTATCTCTCATATTGAATATCTCCCATATTCTATATTATCTCCCACACTTCGAATTTTTTCCATTCATCCTTTCCCTCACCATTCTCCATTCTCCATACTTAGAAGTTTTCTTGTCTTCCCCTCTCTTGTTTTACTCTACTCCATAATCTCCATACTCTCTTCCATACTTAGAAATATTTCCAATATCATCCCTCTCCTCTCTTCTAACTCCACCCCTCACTTTACCTAGTTTTAGTTCATATTCCCCCTCTCTACACTACCTCTCTCCTCGATGAGTTCCCAATCCTCATATCTCCTCCACATGTTCTCCCTCCATAACCCTTACCCCGCAACCTCTCCTCATTCCTGACCTTGATCCATCTCCCATACTTCGAATTTTTTCCTTTCTCCTTCATTTCACTCTTCTCTCTCCTTCGTGAGTTTGGATGCACCCTCCTTATCCCTCCATCCCTACAACCTCCTCTACATCCTCTCCTCTCTCCTACGTCATCACTCATATGTAGGTTTGGATGCTCCTCCTCCTTATCTCTCCATAGCCCCTCACCCCTGTGGCGATGTGACCCTCATTACCTGACATAATCCATCGACTCGCCATTACTTCCCCTCCCCTTATTCCCTCTTCCCATGCTATCATATTCCCATACTTAACCAAATTTCCTAAATCCATTTCCATTTTATTGTTAACCAATCAAATTATGACATGTGGAATACATGACAACAAATGATACTAAAACATGTGGTGACAAATAAAATTATGACATGTGGTGGCCTATGGTATCCAATGACACTGTGACACATGGGCAATGACTCGGTGCTGACTGGGTGTTGATTGGGCAAGTGGGCCATCAAAAATTTTATTAACTCATGATTTTCCTCAGGCTCGACCTCCATAGTTTCCTTTTGTTTCACATGAAGTGCATGGTAATATTTACCATATATACACTACACTATCAACTACCACAATGCATGTGGATTTCTAAAAGGCAAATTTTAATGGAGGGCCAATATTAATCCACTGACTTGATGGACAACTACAGAGCAACGAACTTCCGAAGGTCATAACTTAAGATCTGGGCGTCGGTTTTAGAAAAAATATACCTCGTTGGAAATTTAATTTGACGAGGAAGACGATGGAATAGGTTTCAAGGTATTAAATTGGTCATAATTCTCCCATAAATTAAAAGAATGATCAATTATGTTTGCATGACTTGCTAGTAAATCTGCTTGGAACCTCAACTTCCTAAGCTTATAACTTGAGATCCAAAAGTCCAAATTTCACTCAGGAGGACTCATTGGAAGTCTAGGATGATGAATATCACTTCCAAAATAGTTTCCATGGATGAGAAGACACTTATCATTCTCAAAAAATCAAAACACAATCCACTTTTTTAAAATGCATCAATTTGAAAAATTTGAAAATAAAAGTTTTATTAAACAACTTTTATTTAGGACAAAATGGGACCCATTTCAAGGAACAAATTCCAATGACTTAATTTCATTAATGAGGTTTCAATGAAGAATCGGTTAAAGTGGTTACTCCAAAAATAAAAGTGTGTGGAAGTTCCTAGAAAGATCAAAAAACCCTAAGTACTTCAAGAGGCATTAGAAACATATTTTAAAAGAGACATGGCACCATCAAAAAAAGTGTTAGAGGTTGGCAGTCAGAAGTTTCTACAGTGGCAAAGAGTCTGTAGGAAGCAAATCTCTATCTCTCCTAGATTCTATGAATTGGATTGCTTAAACTTTCTCTCCTTACATTTTCTTCTTCTATGTTTCCTTCCATCAAATCTTCCATGTATTGTCAGACAAACAAGAAGATTTGGGTCTGAGCAGTGCTTTCTGTAAGTTCTTCAGTAATCTTGCAATATTCCAGGTCCCGAGGAGAAATATCCCTCCTCGTAAAAAGGCAAGTGTTATTTCATTCAGTTTATTAGTTGTCATTGAGATTTTGTAGAGGTTGTTTCAGCTCTCTTGTTTCTGACATTATTAAACTTGTCATATTTGAGACATTGTTATAAATTTCTTCTATAAATAACTACTTCAGGGCACTACATTAGTGATTTATCCGAATTTAAGTTGAAAGAATGTGATTTCAAATGTATTTTCTATCAAAATATTTTTTTGATTTCCAAAGAAATACTCATTTAAAGTTCTTTGAAGACCTGTCCATTTCTATTTTTCATCTTCCAAAAGTCATAGCAGATTCCAGGTTCATTTTATTTTATGAGAAAGGCAGAATGTTCGTTGAAAGGAGACTCTAAAACCTTGTGGATACAAATCTATGCTCACACATTTTATCTTTTTTTTCTTCAAATGATATGATGTATAATTGTATAATTGTATATAAGGATTGTACATTTGTATATATAAAGCTTCGTTGGGAGATATTTCGAGGTTTTTCTTTTTAGCATTCACCCTTTGCATTTATTGTAGAATCATATAAAGAATCTTTCAACATTTCAGCCAAAGAGGAGTACCACCTCTACAAAAAAAAATAGGGGGATTCATATCCTTGTGAGGTTGTTGTTTGGATCTTAACCAATCTAAACATCAACAAGACTCGATCCTCTGCCACTTCCTCGGTGCTCTAGCTCACATCTCCTCCTTCGCAGGTTGCTCAACTTTCTCCAAGATATCGTCATCTTCATTCTTGTAGCCATAATATGAACTGGTGTCAATTCACTTGTAAATATCTTACCTAAACCTCATCTTCTTCACTTGGAGGGGGCTTATCGAATATCTCTTTGAGGCTGGAGAGGAATTTCATAGCCCCAAAGTATCTGTAATCGGGGCCCTTGTTGGTAGCACTGGGAACATCAAATTTGTTCCTTTCCAAGTTCATCATCTTGGCCCCTACCTTAAAAAAATTAGGAAAACCAAGCTCTGTGATCATAGCTTCTCAGTGCCTCTTTGGCCTTATCAACAACATAGAAACCCTGGTGGATGTATTAATTATACTACTCTGTCAACCTAACGAATGATATAAGGCCCATATTGTATATTTAATATAAATTAAGAAGCACATTTGGAAAAAAAACCGATGATCCATAAGCTTCACTAGCATGCCTTATCATTGAATATTAAGCATTTCCTTGACCTTGTCTTTCTCCTCCATGATATCCTAACTCATATATTTACTAAGAAGCTCGTGTTTCTTAGTCTCCATAACCATGTGCTCGGTCGCTTTCTCATATGGAATGGGCACATGGGCAATAAACTCTCTCTCTCTCTGCTACTAGTTTCCCATGTCTCGATCTCCCATTTCTTCCACCACACCCTTCTCTCCCTCGAACAAGACCGTCTTTGATCCAGATCTCAAGGGTTGAGATCTGGATGTCTTGAATGTTGAGAGAGGAGGAGCTTAGACATGTCAATCTTGCATCAAAATAAGCATGGACAAAAACATATAAATGAAGTACTCGGGAGGTGAGGCTCAAAGAGGAGCCTCGCCTATATAAAAAATCACTAGTAAATCACTCAGAGATAATTAATCTCACAATGAACAATAGAAAATATGAGAGAATCCAAAATAAGTAACTTGATATTATGAGAAGGCTTGCTAGGCCTTTATATAGAATTACAAAATGGTACATTGGACAAAGTAAAAAAGAGCTCATTAATTGAGTCTTTATTATTAGTATAATAGATCTAACTACCCAACAAATTAAGTAGTGGAAAATAAAACCCAATACAATAATGTAAAGAGCTCATTAAATGAGTCTCTATTATTATAATAATATATCTAACTAACCAACTAACTAAATAGTGGAAAATAAAACCCAATACAATAATGGAGAGGTGGGACTCTCTTTGACCCATATGGGAAACCTGTTAACCCAATTAATTAATGAGGAGGTGGGCATATCCTTGATCCACATGGGCAATCTATCAGTTTTATAGCTTTATGACTTTTGCATCCTAATTTAGACCATATACCCCCTAAAATTTGGATCATTCCTCCCACCTTAGAAAATGATGGTCCCCATCATTTCACCCATGCTACAAAGAGACCCATGAGTACAATGTTCTAATTCCCAATGAAGGGAAGGGTTTTGTGTGGTTGACCCATAATTGTTTACATTAATAAGAACGGAAAACTCATGACTTTGGAGGCTTTGAATCTCCTTCTACATATTTATTCATAACTTATGATACAGGTGATGATATAAAATTCCGTTGAAGACCCATTTGAGTTACTGAAGAGATCTTTCCATCAGTATATGGAACTTGGTCTAAGGTGGCCCATGGAGTGAGAAAAACCAGGCCGACGTTTAAGGGTGTGCAACCACGATGGTTACAGACATGTGTTGCTTCAAACAAAGATATCTCATAAACCAAAGAATGGAATGAAATTCTGTGAAATACCCATTTGAGATATTGAAGAGATATTTCCATTCATATGTGCAAAAACTTATGTAGTTTCTTGATCAGGGAGGAAAAGACCATTGAATATGGTGGCACGTGCAGCCTCCTTGGGTCAAATACATGCTGAGATTCAATCAATGATATCTCTCAAACAAAGAAGCCAAAGGAGATTATGAGAAATACCCATTGGATACCGGGAAGATATATTTCCATCCATATGTTGAAATCCTTCTGTAGTTTCTTGAGAAGGGAGAAAAAGACCGTTGAATATGGTGGTACGCATGGCCTTCTTGGGTCAAATACATACTGATATTCAATCAATGATATCTCTCAAACTAGGAAGCCAAATGAGATTCCGAGAAATACCCATTTGAGATATTGAAGAGATCCTTCTTGGATTTACATTGGACATGTTCGAGTATGATGACCGGGATTAGCCTAGAAATCCTTGCAATAATTGAGAGGCCATACAAAATTCACCAATTATTCAATAGTTTGTTTGGAGGAGTACCATTCAAAAAAATTCTCAGAGCTGAGATTAGCACATGGGAGTCTCCTTCCACGAAAATCACCCCATAGTATTTTTCCAATACGATTGCCAACCCCCTGAGGAGGCAAGTCAGTTCCACTACATTGTTTGAGTAATTTCCCAGATTTCAGGCGAACAGTGCCTGCACCTCTCCCACGTTGTTTCTAAATACTCCCCCCCACCTCCACTAGTCTTGGATTTCCCTTAGAGGCATCGCTGAAGTTTAACTTTAAGAATCCCACCTTGGGATGTTTCCATAATTCCCTGGATCTCGAACACATTGCTTTCTGGATGAAGATTGCTTGCTTCAAGCATGGCCCAAGATTCTGATTTTTGAAGATGATAGCCTTGTGTTCCTCTAGTTTCACGTATTGCATAGACTAGGTTGAGGATGCTATGGATTCTTGTACATTGGTGTAGATGATATGCCAAACTTGTTCATTTGTATAATATTTTTTTTTTGAAAATTCTCTTGTTTCTTTCTTTCCATACGCTCCACAGAAGGAACCTTGGGAAGGTATCCAAGGCCATGTTGAGGATTGGATTTGCGAAGATATATTTCCCCCATTCCTCTATGGTCCTTGGTGTGTTATTTATAACCCTGTCTGATTATCTGAATAGTTCTTCCCCTTTGTCCCAAAGATAAGTCATTGCTCTGCAAGAGCTTAACAAATGGTCAAGGGATTCCTCTTCTGCCTTGCATAGCATGCACATTGAAGGTCCTATGAAGCCCTTATGGATTAGGCAGTCCCATGTCAATATTTTTCAGCTAGCGCCAAGCCACATGAATGTAAATATCTTTGTCCAAGTGGTTGGTTTCCAGACCTTATCCCACAGTGGTTTGCGTTTCTCCTCCCCCACACCCACCACTACTAGGTAGGCATATTTCACTTCAAATTTTCCATCACCCTATGCTTCCCATCTAACTGTGTCATCCTTTGTTCTTACTTCTATTTGTCACACTTGCATCATTTCCTGCATCATCCTCTTCATGGGCCATTCTTCTAGGGGTTTTGGGGATCAGGTATATGGGTTCGTCATATCCTGTTGAATCTACCAGTATTAGAAAACTATGGTCCAACCTTCCTAAACAATTTCCCTTCTCATAATTTGAATATGCCCATAGTTCCTAAGAGTGGGGTGTTGATCCCATGCATCATTTCAAAAGAGGGTTGAGCGACCATTGTGGATCTCCCATAAGCACTTTTTTTGGACTATTCCTCAGTTTTTTCATGAGTTATTCCATATTAGATAACCCATAGTATCCCCCTTCAATTGGATCGGCTCCTCTTGGGGAATCTAAGGAGCATATTTACTTTTCCATATCTTTTCCCATGGGGCATTCTGATTTTTAACCCATCTCCACCATAACTTGGATACTAGTGCTTGACTGAACACTTGTGGCTCTCTAATGCCCAACCCACCCTGGTCCTTAGGCTTACATAAATTCTTCCATGATACCAAAGCCCATTTTTTCTCTTTAGTTTCCCCTCCCGAGAGTAAAGAGCGTTGAAATTTCTTGATTTTCTTTAGATTGTTCTTAGGAGTTGCCTTGACTAAGAATAGATACATCAGCATGGTCATTAGAACTAATTTAATCAACAATATTCTCCTTGGGAGGGAGAGGAAACGGTGGGTCCAACTGAAGAGCTTGGCTTCTACTTTGGCCAAGATTTATTCCCAAGAGGCATTGAAGGGAGGGATGCCTGTTAGAAACCAAGGAGGAGGGAAATGTTTCTCTGGATTGGTTGGGGAGTGTTAAATAAAAAAAAATGGGACTTTTGTAGGATGATTAGGGTCCCGAAATATTTGTTTAATAAATCCAAGACCTTCTTAAAGGCAAAGGATTCTCTGACTGTCAGTTGGCCTATTAGGAAGGTGTCATCTACAAACTGCAGATGTGAGAGAGGCTCCTCAAGGGAATGTATGGCGATACCCTAGATGGAGCCTTCAATCTTAACCCATTTATACTTTGGCCCAAGCCCTCCACTAGTATAATATAAAGAAAAGGGGAATGGGGTCACTTTGTATGAGGCCTCTGGAGGGGTTGATGGCTCTAGAGGGAGATCCATTTACCAAAATTGAGAAAAAGGTCAAGGATACCATGTTTAAAACCCACTCAACCCAATACTCCCTGAAACCAAATGCTTACAGCATCTTCCTAAGGAAGACCCAGTTCATATGATCATACACTTTTGACATATCAAGATTCATCATCATTCCTTCTTTCCCCATCGAATTGAGGGAGTGGATGGTCTCGTGAGAAACCAAAATACCATCCATGATTTTTTGACCCTCCAAAAAAACCCCAATTCCTGGGAAATGATAATGGACATGATGGGTTTAAGTCAAGTTTCTATCAACTTAGTAACAATCTCATAAATGATATTACCAAGGGAGGTTGAACCTTATTTGCAGTGATGGATTCCTTAACATTAGGAATTAAAGTGATTTAAGTGGTGTTGAAAGCCAGTAGGATGGATTTGGAAGATTGAGACTCCTCGACCACTTCCCAAATATCTCGCTAGAATTTCTATCTCGCTTGAAAGAATGATGTGGTTATTGAGGAAAAGATATGAAAAGATGTGGTTATCTTACTCAAACATTTTCAGATCTTGCTTGGCTAAGGCCATATAGTCGGGAATGTTACCCTATGTTTATAGCCTCAAAAAGTGTTTCCCAATTCAAACCCTAGTTGAAAACCTCATCCATCTCCCAGTTTACACAGTTTTCTCATGGATGGTGTGAGATGTCATGACATTGCCAAAGATCACAAATTGTCCAAAAAAAAAACATTCTCCCGTAAATTCCATCGATGAAAATGTTTAAGTTTACCCGAAAAATTACTCCACGTGGTTTACATTTACGGCTTCCCCCTGAATGGATCTAGCATCTATGATATCCCCTTTCATAGATTCAACATCTGTGGGGTCCCATTCCATGGATTTGGAATATATGGTGTTACACATTATTTTTGTCACCCCTATGACCGTTAATGATGTACACATATCCTTTGTCTTTAGAAGGATCAATTTCCTTAAACCTTGAAGAAGAATGAAGATGAACATTCCTAGAGAGATGGAATTATCTTTTCCTTTGTAAAAAAACTTGTAAAGAAGGATCGTCGTACCTTGCTCAATGTTAAGGGTGTGACAATATAGGACCGACGCAGACTGCACCATAGTGACCTGCGACATCGTCGTAGTTTTCTTAGTGTTAATAGTGCGACAATTGCTCATACGAAGAAAAAGAGAATCTTCTTTATGCTTCTAGAATAGAAGCTTCGACGATGTGGTGGCCTCCGATCGGTTTGGATCTGAGTCGCATCCCTGTTCTAGTGGGATCATCCTAACCTTCTCACCCTATCCTTTTCATCTTATAAAAAGAGAGGATTTCTCATGGGGAAAGTTAGTTGTTTTGAAGCTTGGTGAGCTTTGTGAAGAACATTTGAGAATGGCTAATGAGTTAGTATAATTTTGGCTTGATAATTCTCAGTTGAAGGGATTATGATAGGATTTTGATTTATGTTGTCAAGATAGATTGTTAGTATCTTCAAACTTACAGTCTCGGAACTCATTGGAGCAGAAGTGTGTGGGAAGCAAGGAACTGTTGAAAGGAACCTGACAACATTAAGGCATCTGGTTGTATCTTTCTTCCACATTCTTTAATACAGATATACTTTTTCTTTCCTATATGAATGTTATTTGTCCATATTGTATGATTCCTTGATCATGTACATAGTTTCATATCGAATAGACTCTATTATTCTTGTCTTCGTTGGCTTGTGTTTCTTTACAAATACTTCTCCATAAGCCTTACTATGGAGCTGGGATCACATTGGTGAGGTCAGGTCTACAACATTTAAAAGGTATGTTTTGGATCCTCTTCTTATTTGGTAACTAAAATCTAAGGAAAGTTTAGTATAATGTCTTGTTTTGTTCTAGTTTCGGAGTGAAACTAGGGAGATTAGTTTGTGTCCACACTTACCAATTCATCCAGTAACAAAATTGTCCATGGAAACAGAGCAACATATTTCAATAGAAAAGCTATAAACTCTACAACCATATGTTCATCCTAGTAATCCCCTATCACAACAAGTTTTGGCACGTCTACAATCTCGATGTTAATTGGTTCATCTATAATGGCTCATGGTAATACGTTGGACTATTGGTATCCCTAGTGTCCTACAGTATGCGGTGACCTTTTGTATCAACTTAGTAATGATCTCATAAATGATATTACCGAGGGAGGTTGAACCTTATTTGCAGTGATGGATTCCTTAACATTGGGCATTAAAGTGATGAAAGTGGCGTTGAAGGCAAGTAGGATGGATCTGGAAGACTGAGACTCCTCAACCACTTCCCAAATATCTCGCTAGAATTTTCCATCCCAGTTGAAAGAATGATGTGGTTCTTGAGGAAAAGATATGAAATTATCTTACTCAAGCATTTTCGAATCTTGCTTGGCTAAGGCCAGATAGTCGGGAATGTTACCCTATGTTTATAGCCTCAAAAAGTGTTTTCCAATCCAAACCCTAGTTGAAAACCTCATCCATCTCCCAGTTTACACAGTTTTCTCATGGATGGTGTGAGATGACATGACATTTCCAAAGATCACAAATTGTCCAAAAAAAAAAACATTCTCCCGTAAATTCCATCGATGAAAATGTTTAAGTTTACCCAAAAAATTACTCCATGTGGTTTACATTTACGGCTTCCCCCTGAATGGATCTAGCATCTATGATATCCCCTTTCATAGATTCAACATCTGTGGGGTCCCATTCCATGGATTTGGAATATATGGTGTTACACATTATTTTTGTCACCCCTATGATATCTTCCGGTTTACACAGTTTTCTCATGGATGGTGTGAGATGTAATGACATTGCCAAAGATCACAAATTGTCTAAAAAAAAACATTCTCCCGTAAATTCCATCGATGAAAATTTTTAAGTTTACCCGAAAAATTAGTGATCAGGCATGAATGCTTGAACAATTTCATTCCTCCACTTAGATCTAATTCCATTGTTATTATAACTACCCATCATATTGGTGATAAAGAACGGATGCTCAATCGATGTCATTCCTCCACATAAGATCTAATGTCATTGTTATCATTACTATTCCACCATTATCCTAACTATGTAAACATTAAAAATAAATTTCATTCCAAGCTTCACTCTGCAAACGATGTTCCAAATGGTGGTTATTTAATGAAATTTAAAATCTCAAGATGCTTAACCTATGTTAAACCCACCATAAAGATGATTGGGTTAGAAATTTTGACTGATTAGCTATGTTGAACTTACTTGGGTTTAAAAAAACAACTGGTTAACTAAAAAAAATCCCTAAAATTGTTTTAATTTTAAAAAATTTCGCTAAATTATTTTTAGTTAGTTGACCCACTCACCTTCTCTATAATAAAAAATAATATTTCGAAAACCATGAGGCCAAATCTAGCCAATTAAAAAAAGCATCTTTTGACATTCCTTAATTAATTTTCTTAATGAAATGAGATACATGCTAAAATTCGGTAAAATGTTATATAATAATGGATCTATTTTGTTGTTTTATTCATAGACCTACAAAGTGACAAACAACAAAGTTTAAAGGTAAATTGAAACCACTAAAATTGAATTTGCAAAAATTGACTTGCGGAAATGGAATTGTTGGAAATAACTATTGAAATATAATTCTACTATGCTACACTAACTCCCCCTCGTAAGAGCTTGGAGTGGTTCTATAGGTGTTAGGATCACATAGGGATTTAGGGTTGCACCAATCACCCATCACTCTTTCAGTTGGCCATCTAATTGCGCGAGCTAAATTGTGCCCTCGCCAGTTACCTGCATAATTCTATAGGGTCCTTGCCAATGCATCTTCAACTTGTCAAGATGTTTCCAAATTTTACTATCATACATTAGCACAAGATCTCCATGTTCAAACTCTTTGTTCCCTATATACCTATCATGCCACACCTTTTGGTGCCTCTTTTGCACCATTTGATGATAACCCCAAAAAACATGCATTCTTCTAACTATACCAACATATCCATCCTATCCTATAATTGTTATGTTTATGACATGCATGTGTCTATGGATACACATAGGTTCAATATCAAATACTTTAGCATCATCACCAGCTCCATGCCATATACAAAATTGAACAACGTGTGCTTAGTCAAAGTTTTGCATGTAGTCCTATAAGCCTAAAGAAGAATATGAATTATATCATCCCAATCTTCCCTATTGACGAAGCACATCTCGGTCAATCCATGTTCCAAAATCTTGTTAAATACCTTTGTCATATCCTTAGCCTACAAGTGAAATGACGTCGTCTAGTGGTGATGGATCATGAAATCCTTTACCAAGGCAACAATTGCTCCATGAATAAAATGTTGACCCTAATTATTAGTGAGGTTATGCGGGCATCCGAACCTTGTTACTATGTGCTCAAAAATGAACTTGAAAACAATATTTACCAAGCAATATCAGGTCGATGCAACCTCTACCAAGTGCATTAATAATTTATGATAGTAATTATATACCTAGCACATGAATAGTGTATTGTCAAATTGATGGTTCCAATAAAGTCCATTACCTAGCATTGAAATGACTACTCAAACATAATGAGTTGCAATGGAATTTCATCTTAATCCCATGGACATCCCACACTCAACGACATTTCATCTGTACTCCATGGTCATCCCACAAAAGGTACATGAAAATATCAAGTTATGCCACGTATTCCATAGCATCTGCAAACAAATTCATCCACCAAAGTCATGTGCCTAGTACCTTCCATTTAGTAGCCTTATCTCCATTGTGTGCACTACCTTACCCATCATGGGCCTCCCATGGTACTATTCATTATTTAACACACATCTCCTTAAAATCTCGTTGGTTTCCAATTCATACAACTACCTTGCTATCAATTGATAATTAGCAGCACATACCACTAGTTACCTTCATTGTTGTCGATCATAATCCTCGGGCATCGAAATCAAACTAATGAATTCGATGATGTCTACAAAGAAGTCTAGAATGGTTCCACATAAAAGAAATTGGCATTACGTAGTTCATCAACTATCCATGTGGTTTCACCATTCTAATTAAGGAAATATGGTCAAGCTCAACATTTTACTTCCCTATATTTACTACCACCTCAAAATTGAACTCATGGAATAGCAATGACCAATGGAAGGTTTGCCCCTCTAACACCAGTTTCTTGACCAAATACTTCAATTTTGGTTTATTTGTAAAAATAATTAAATGGGAGACCTAGCAGACAATGTATAAAATTTTGGAGTGCATAAACCATATCCAATCCTTCTTGTTTGTTGGTAGTGTAAATATGCTTGACCCATGAAAATTCCCTACTTGTAAAATAGATTAGGTGATCTAGTGTGCCTTCCCCTTGTTGTGCTAGAACATTGCCCAGGTTGATGCCAAATGCATCCACATGTACATGAAAAACCTTACTCCAATTTGGAAAAACTAGAATAAGAGCAATTACCATCCATTATTTTAATTATGCGAACCATACCTCATAGGTTGTTGTCCATATGAATGAAACTCCTTTACACAAGGATTCCTCCATCGACGAAATGAATTTT
>ML866727.1:0-11746 GCA_009831015.1 Picea engelmannii
TGCGAAATTCTCATGAAGTAGTTGGAGACTAGTTCTGACTTGTTCATCATTATGTTTCTTAGTTGATACCTTAGTGTGAGCTTCTTGTTGGTATTCTTGCTTTCATATAGTCTGGTTAGGGCATCAAATATTTCCTTTGGTGTCTTCAATTCTGATACATTGGGGATCAAGTGATCCTAGATTGAATCTGTCAAGATCATCTTGGCCTTGATTTCATTCTTCTTGAACTTTGCGTTGGTCTCTTCTTCTTCTGGTTCTGGGACGACTTGCTTGACATGATCCAACAACTCATTCTCTTCTAGAATGAGAAGTACGCTATGCTTCCATGATCATAAGTTGTCTG
This sequence comes from Picea engelmannii, assembly GCA_009831015.1. Lineage (NCBI taxonomy): Eukaryota > Viridiplantae > Streptophyta > Pinopsida > Pinales > Pinaceae > Picea > Picea engelmannii. Next base: position 344 of record ML866727.1, read on the forward strand.
CTCCATCCATCCTATCCTCAACTCTCATACTGGTAATCATTTTCGCTGGTAGAAACACTAGAGCTGAAAATTTGCAAAATTTCAAACTTCACCAAACTGTGATCTAGGTGTTGCGGTTACTGCGCGAGGGTTAGGCAAGTTTCTCTGAAGTGGAATTAGTCCCAACGACTTGGAACAAGTGCTTAATGAGCTTGCCAAAAGGATTGTGCAGTTGCAAATCTCAAGATCTTTCCTTCCAGTTGTTAGACTGTCTTGAAGGTAGCCAACTCTGATACCAAGTTAGATTTTGTTAATTTTCAGAGCATTAGGATTACTAGTGTACTTAGATCTTCTTTTACATTAACAATCATATACCATGAATTGAAAATATGAGCAGCATAAACAAGTACAAGAAGACACAGAGAGTTATCCTGGGAAAACCCCAAACCAGGGGAAAAACCTAACCAACCTTTCTTAGATAGATCTTGTCAACAAAATATTCCAACCATGAACTAGCTCTCAAGAGAAACAGATAATGAAGAAACCCTAACACAAGGCTAGCGCACCAGATAGGGCTAGTGTACCAAATAGCTGCAGCAACAATACGATACAAGATAAGACACTTCTTCCTAGAGAGAGCATCTTCCTTCCTTGCCTCAGATTAGCGCCTTCTTCTTGTGTGAGAGATGAGTGAGTGTGTGTGTCCAAATGAGCAAGACGTCTCTCTATTTATAGTGTTGAAGTCACTTCAGCTGGGTCTGACTTCTTCTCTGGGAAATTCTATTTCCCCTTTATCTTTTCCTGTGGGCTGACTTATTTTCATGGAGGTTCTAATTCCGCTATATTCTTTCCCTGTGGGCTGACTTCTTTTCCGATGTGTTCTTCCACTGTTCAATGGTCTTCCTTTGACTTCTGGAATCTTCTTCTCTTCTAAGAATGGTTGTCTAGGAGGAAAATACCTCCCACAGCTACCAAAACATCAACAAGAATGGTAGTACAAGATAGGTTCATTTGGATACTACCTCCTAGATCGATGACCCATTTATGAGATAAGAGCATTCCCCATGCATTTGGAACATCTATAACAACTACGTCCATTAAAAATAAGATGTTTGGATAAATAGTCAATCTAACGCGGAGATCTTTGATTAGGCCACATCAGTCCATTGCACATATATTCTTGTAAGGTCTTTTGATCTTCAATCCCAATTGATACATAACTATGAGTGACATCACATTGGTCGAGGCTCCAAAGGCCAACATACAATTATGCAAGGGCAAGTCATATGCTAATAATGATATGAAAAAGGGTTGATGACTTGCATTTCTTCTTCAATCTTGATTCATGAATTGGAGCACAACATGGGCATCTTCATTATCATTCACAACTTCCTTTATTTGACTTCTTATGGAAGGAATCTTGGCTTAATCAATTATGGGAATGGGCACCTTGGCATTACCCATCTAGCTTGTTACATCCAACTTCAATTCAAAAGGATTACTTGTTGAAGGATCATGTTGAGGCAGTTTCACACTTGGTCCTACACGTTGAATATCTTTCTCAGGGAACTTCATAGGATCTTGTTGATCTCCTTGAGGAGGGTTTCCTTTTCTTCATTGGTAGGTCAAACCTTTATACCTATTAGCCCATGTGTTTTAAATTTCTTCAAGAGATGGATTTTCATTGAATATTCTGATTTCTCTTTCTGCCTCTATTGACTTGTCCTTAACTTGTTGCATGTTCTCTTCGGACAAGGAAATTTCTTCCTTCCCGCAAATAAGTTGTTGCAAGAGTCCAAATAATTCTCACTTGCTTTAACCTTCTCTATATACTTAGCACAAGTCTTTTCTTCATGGAAACTTTCATAAGGTTGGCAATAATGAGGAGATTAATGGTCAAACATGTTGGTTGGTTCCAACATTGTGGGATGTCTTTGATTTGGAGGAGGGCCCCTATACCCATTCCTAGGAGGAAACTTGTTCCACTGTTGATTTCTTTCCACCTGCATGATCATATTCTGTAATGCAGTCGTGGTTTGTGAGAAATTCATCTCTAATGTCTTCATTCCTTCAAGGATGGCGGTGAAAGGATTAGGGGCTTGCTTAGCAATATGGATGCTTCTTGGCTTAAGATCGGCTCTAGCTCTAGGAGGGGCTAGAAGATGTGGCTTACCCGTTAATACCCAATTATCATCTAGTCTCTTAGCTTTTCTTTGAGCATCCATTAGATTAGTGGGCTTGGCTTTTTTGAGAAAGAAACTAAATTGGCCATGGAAAGAGTTCAAATAATACGACAGGTTAGTAGTTGGAGTTGGCTGATGGGTTTGAGGGACGTCTTGAACAATTTTATCAAATCTAAAGTGGAATTTATCCATAGTTTTATTTTCATTCCTCTTCATGTAGTTAAAGCATTCAAAAGAAACCTACTATCTCTTTTTTCCAACCTTCTACCAAAGAAGGTGTCTTTACAATCATTAAGAGAGTTAATACTATTATCAGGCAATCCAAAAAACCACTTTCTATCATCTGTCTTCAATGATAGAGCAAAGCATTTATAAAATACATCAAGATGTTTAATTGAAAGAGCTCTAACAAAATCCATGAAAGCATCCTAGTGTTCATTAGCACTAACAACATTATCGCCATGAAATAAAGGCATCTTTTCCAATGAGCTAAGCAAATCACGAGGTTGACCTGCAATATTAGAGAAATCAAATGGTTTGTAAAAATCAATGAACCAAGAAGCATCCATGTTATTTTGATTAAGGAAAATTGAATTATCAATAGATAATCTTCTTATATCTTGCACAGTTTCAAGTCCTAATCAATTATTACCGTCTCATGTCTTAAGCCTATACTTTCTTCTTCTATAGACAATTTCGGGCTCGGGCACAAGACGAACAATACCTTGGGCATTTCTTCTTGCAGAGTTTCTTTTGTTACATTTTCTTTATGTGGAGTTGCCAGTTCAAATATTTAAGTTAACAATCACAACATTCTCATCAAGATACACAAGGAAGAGAAACCCCAACAAAAACCGGGAGATGGACTTTCTCCCCAGCAACGGTGCCAAAAATGTCACTCCCTAAACTAGCACCCTAGTGGAAAGTCCAACCACAGGTGCTACCTTGGGGCAACAAGATGGGGATTGCACCTCTGTCACCTCAGTACAATATCCCCTTCACTTTACGCCATCTCCCAATGGCCAAGGAGGGTATCCCTATCCACCAATGATAGATTTAAAGTAAACCTTTTTAGTGAATTATGACCATGCAAGCTTATGATTTACTCTAAAGAATCCACAGTAATATAAAACACAAGGATTTCAATAAATGATTAAATGCTTCCAAGAAAATAAGTTAAGACCAATAGCATAAACCACCAATTATCCACTTAAGTAGGAGGGTTAGGAGATAGTAGACTTGTGTGCCAAATCTGATGTAACAGATAAGCAATAAAGACAACTTCAGATCTGTGTTTATATGATTATCACTCTAACAAATGAAACTTCACAAGAGGCTAATTGAACATAAACCACTTTAAGCTACTTTAGGACACAATGAGTGAAATCGGCTAGCATAAATTGATGGTGTAATTTGTGCTTTGAGTGCCAATCAATCATATGCTAAGAAAAGGACGAGCTGGAGCCTGTCCAACACTTCCAAATCTATTTGTATGATAAAATAATGCAGAATTTCAGATTTAAATTGAAGAGTAAACCATCCATGAGAGAGATTTTCCACTTATGAGCAAGACGTCTTGAACAATTTAGCTAGGGCTAGAGGTATGCAACACAATAACAACCCAAGAGATGTTAGACTCAAGTTCACAAGAGATATAACATATAATAATGTAATAATCAAGAACTTGGAAAACAGATGGTAAATTACTAAATTCCCCTAGGGTTATTCAATGTTAGCACTAGAATTCACCAAAATGATCTCTAAACAAATGATATTCATTTATAATCAATGTAGAGATTAATTTCACCACTAGAAATGTAAGTTAAACTTGTTGCAATGTTTTAGCAATGAAGTAGATGCTAGGTATGAGAAATAGTGAACCTTTAAGCAACAAACCCTAGCTTTATGGTTTCTCCAAACCTGATTTTTAATTGCTGTTATGTGTTTTCCAAACTTGAGAAAGCCATAAAGTCAACACACAAGTTAGATGAAACTTTGAAGCACAATATTATAGGGCTGTTTTGCCTTTTTAGGGTTAAAGATAAACAATTAAGCACAAACCCTTAATAAACTAGTCTAGAAAGATAAAATAAACCATGAATTTTGTAGTAGACTAGGAAAGAAATCCAAATTATGAACTTTCTTTGATTTTTTACCGTTAGATTTCATTCTAAACAAAAGAAAAACAAAAGATTTTGAATCTTAAGGTTTTATGGTTGGTTGTTGGGAGAAGGCTAATGCCTTATTCCCAGTAGGGCTTATGGGGTCAAGAATAATGCCCCTCTTAGAATTGGTCTGTCTTATCTTAAAGGATTAGGTCTAAGAGACCCTAACCCTAGGGGTAGAATAGTTTCCTATCTAATCAAGATAAAGTATGAAGACCAAGACCGTGCAAGAAGGGGTTCCCAAATGGAAGCATCTTCACCAACAAGGTTAACTATAGCTTGAATAAAATACTTAATACCCTTACTAGGGAACCAAAAGAAAAAATAAAGCAAGGAATTGAACACTTACCAAACTACCAAAAGAAGAAGGGAGGAATAAACCCAAAAACGTCTTCTTTCCAAGTGGTAAACTTACCCCTCAAATGGATCGATCTTGAAAGTTTGTAGAAGTCTTGAACTATCACAACAAGTCTTTAATGCACCAAGAATAAACCAAGAGAGAAAGAGCTCCAAGTTTGAAACCAAAACCTCCAATAAGTAGATCTTCAACAAAATTGTATTCTCAAAGAAGTAGCCAACAACAATGATTTGGAATGAGAGGATAGCTTCTATTTATGGAGGAAGCTTCTACATCCTGCTCATTCTTTATTATTTTCTATTTCCTAAAATCTAGCCTAGGGGAGCTACAAAAGATAACTTGTCATACACAAAGTAAAGGAGACTAAGTCAAACTACAAGTAAAATGTGTCACTCGTACAATAAACCCTCCAAGTGAGGAGTTCATGCAACATATGTGGTCCTCTTGGGTGAAAACGCTTGAATGTTCGTCTCAAGAGCAAGGAAAGAGCCTCAAATCATGTTAATATCCTCCTCCAATGAAGAAAAGTCACAAAACATGCCAACGTCTAGCCTCAAGGGAAGGGATGGCCACACGTGGGAGGGAAATAAGCTCCAAAAGAGGGGACGATTCCTCTAATTATGCTCCATTATTCACATTTGAAGTCTCCATGGTAAGAATACATCCTCATATCATGCAAGTTATCCCCATAATATATGGAATGACCCTCTCTTAGTCAAAAGAGGCCCACATGTGTCAAAATGGCTAGTAGACAAGTCGTCCAAAGGGGTCGATCCTCAAATCAAGTGAAAAATAGCTCTAAAAGTGATGAAAGAAGAGAGAGTTCAAGGATGTTGAATGTGGCACGTCAAGAGGAGACCAATGCCTGTAGAAATAGCCCCAAAGTGTCTTGGGGGGGTGTAACCACTGCCCTGGGATACATGAATTGTCGCGATATTCGTGAAACTGCATGTGCAATTGTAGAATCGTCTCGAAGAATCCATGGCCAAATTCTAAAAAATACATAATAGGGGATCCATGTTTAGGCATAAGATAAGTGTGCTCCCATAACTATGACAATCTTTAGAACATGAACAACACTTTTACATAGAGTCTAAGTCATGTGTCCTAGTAGATCCATCCCAAGACCCTTGTGTACTTACCTAGGCCATAAATGAACAAAATGGTGCCAACTTATTGCCACCAAGTCGTAGTTAGCTAAGCTATAAGAGCAATGAATATCTTGAAATAGGGACTAATAGGACATGCCATGCCGAGCCATCAAGGATCTAGAGATACCATGTAGACAATACAATGCTTTTACATAGATCATCTAAGCAAGGTCCAATACAATATATGAGTACAAAGATGGTCAGAATTGTGGCTGATACATGATGCAATAATAAAAAGCATTGTGGTGGCATGAACGGATCATGGGACTTTGAGCTCAAATATCATCAAGATAGGCACAAAATCTGCACATATGATGGGTCACATCTAGCGAAAAAATATAAGGTGCACGGAAGTGGATCTAAGGTGTAATAGGTCCCTTGCACCCCTTTTTTGTGGTTGGGCAACTATAGTTGGTTGTAGTAAGTAGTCCCTTTGATCTATTTTGTTCTTTAGTGGACAAATAAAAATTAAAATATAAACAAAATTTCAATCTCTCAAATAGATGAAGAAGATTTGTTTTTTTTGATTAGAGAGATTGAAGAAAAAAGTGTTTTAACTGATAATAAATTTATTTGCATAGGTGGGTTAGCAAACTTATTCGGAAAAAGCACAACTCAACTGTGACAAGTGTTGCTTGGCACCCTAACAATGTAAGTATATTCTAATTTTTATTTTTTCTTTCTACTTTTATGCAAGACACATTTTTTTCTTCAAGTACTTTTTTCCAGTTTTCGATGTTAAGACATTTAATGGGAATACAAATGATTGTTTATAATGGCATTGGAACAACTAAACCTTATATATTTAGGATATTTTAATCACAATAACCTTATGTGAGGGAATTTTGATTTGCAAATGAGTTGGTCAACGTTTTTTTTGATGTTATGAGGAGACTTATAACATGCCAAGGTTCCATCGCATAGTCCATGGTCTATCCTTTACTGGCAAATTTACTAAGAATCCATGATTCCTTAAAGAAGTGCAACTTTCTAGTACCAAATTATAGATATCAAGAACATCGCTAAAGAGGTGCTTTTTATAGGCTCTCTCTTTTGTTTAACATGCTTTAACACTACAAAGTTTACCCTTTTACATACTCCATGAACATTTTTACTCTAGAATAATTCAAATTTTAGAGTACTAGATATGTATATTCTCTTGTACATTGTAATCTTTGTATTGCTGTCACAATTACCTGGCTAGAGTTAATGATTTCCAAAGATCTTGTGTTGTTTACTTCCTTTTGCCCCCCATGATGGAGGAGGAGTCGATAGCATGTCCTAGTCACACATTCCAGATCCAGTTTGATGATACATAAACATATTTCTTAATGTCCCTTTTCCAGTGATTACTCTAGGAGGAGTGACTTAGTAGCCTATACTGATTCCCGTAGGCTATAGTCGGGAGAAGAAGGGAATAAAAAGATTATTTAGTGTCATATACCAGAAAGACCTAAGTTGAAAGTGACATTATGTAATAAAGTGGAAAAAAGGTGATTAAGTGACTTAAAAGAATAACTAAAGTCAAAACTTGGGAAACGTCACTTTAATTAAATAAAGTGAATGAGGAATTAGAATGGGAATCAGGTATAAAGGGGAGGATAACCCTAATTCCTCTCATTATCGAATATTGAGATTGAGAATTGGATTACAGAGAGAAGTCAGGCGACTTTGTGGACTTTTGTGGATTTCCATGGAGAAACCACCACAATGATTGATTTCAGTGTTGGGAGACACACCCTACTTAGTGGGGAGGATCATCCAGATTCTCCATCGTTCTTTAGAATTGCAGTAGATGCAACATTGGATCCATTTAGAGGAATTCACATTAGTTAGGGAGGTTCAAAGATTTTCCCTTGGTGCTTGGAGGGCTTGGGAGTTACAAGATTGATCAAGAGGGAGGTGTGGAGGTTCAGGAGGGACGCTATCCCATCAAACAACAACAAATCTGTGTATTCTCAGTGCATGTAGCATATTTGGCCGTGCATGCAACGTATCTTCCATCCAATAACTGTAGATTTTAATGAAAAAAATCAACAAGCTAATATTCTGTCATACACTTAGCAACCTAGAGATAACTGTTTTCATAAATTTCAGAAATGCATAAAACCCATATTCAGAAATTTCTATAAGCAGCAGTACACATTGCTAAGCAAAATATGCAGCGGAAATACATAGTGGAAAGCAACCCATAACTCACAGAAATTTAGGCAAATGCCAGGGAAAACCCCAATGTGGGGAAACCCAACTAGAGAGAGAGAGAGATCTATTATTCAGCTTCAAGAAAGTGTGTTACAGCAGCAAATTAACAATTTCCAGCCAAGGAAAAATACCTCACAGCACCAACAAACAGTGCCAAAAATTCTGCCTTGAAAAACATGCCCAAGTTCATACAGCTGTACGGCCTCCTCCAAATCTGTGCCTCAAAAAACGTGCCCAACAAGGTACTATACGGCCTGCATGGTACGGCCCAACAACAACAAGAAAAACCCAGAAAAAACGCCTCGGTTTTCGTTTCAAACAGTTGCCTCGAAAACCGTGCCCTTCTTCCTGCTGTACGAACTGTACGGATCTGTACAGTATGGCCCAACAACAGAAAAAATGGAACAGCACTGCAGACAGAAAATCGCCTTGGGACTTGTGCCCTCTTTCTCCTTGGGAAATGTGCCCTCTCAAGCTGCTCACTTTCCTCTCTCAAGCCTACTCAGAAAATCTCTCTAACTCTCCTCCCAATGTCCTCTCTCGACATTGTCTTGTACACTACCCAATGCATTATTTTATAATCTGAAAATGACATTTTCCCCCCAAAAGTGTCTTTTCACCTTCCCCAACCCTAGATCCAAAGGCCAAGATTAGATCTTGCCTTTTCCAAGATCAAGGGTCATGATTCATTCCCTCCAAAATGTCTCATTTAAAATTAAAGTGAATTTCACTTTATTACATAAGTGCTTTATGAAAGTAAAGTCACTTTAAAAATAGAAGGTACACTTTATTAAAAAGTCATTTTAATAAAAGAACCACTTAAACAACTTTATAAAAACTATTACAAAGTTAAGTGCCTGGTAGTGTAAACATTAAGGTAACATTTCGCATACAAGACAAAACATGTGGAGTACCTTCCGAGCTAAAAAGCTAACAATAACATATTTGGAATTGCATGTGACAGATCCACACTCACATGTAGCAGATCCGATATTTCCTTTACTCAAATGTAGCATATCTATACACAGGAGATTCGCCATTCATTGAGCTAGATTAGACCCTGATGAGGAATTATAATGGGAATCAAGTATAAAGGGGAGGATAACCCTAATTCCTCTTGTTGACCACCTCTTCAACTAGGGAGTCAACTCCATGTACCATGAAGATATACATCAACATATGCAAACATGTCGAAGACTAATTGGTTCTACGGGGCATTTTTTTGCTCCAGCACACAGTTTTGTAAGCGGGATTACCGCACCCCTGCGCGGGTTTATAATGTAATAAGTCTACATGGATCATGTTAGGTCAGTTGCCTTAGGGTTTCTTCATTAGGAGAGTTCCTTTCTTATCCTCAGGGAGTTAATATGGCCTAACCAGCCGGGTTAATCTCCCTTGAGTTTTTCCACTGCCACCCAATAAATCCTCCAAAGTGGTGAAAGACGTTCTAATGAAGTCATTCCTAGGTAGCTAGTGTTTAGGAATGTTGTAAATGACCATGTAAGACAACATGCAAAATTTTGCGGAATTCCGTCAAGTCTAGCTAGGTTTTTTTTTAATGTTGGGAATTAATTAATTAATTAATTCTGAGTATTTAATGTAAAACTTAGGTCTCGAGATTTTTGATGGGGGTATTTGTACTCAAAAGAAAGCTAATGAGACCCCCTACACCCGTGGATCAAGTTTCAACTCAGTTGGACAAGTTTTGCTAGGTTGTTTATCCACTTAGGAGTTTTTCGGAAAAACGACGATTTTAATTGCCAAACCCAAAACATGGGGAAATGTAAATTTTGTAATTTTTAACCAAAAACAGTGAAGTAAAGTGTGGTAATTCAAGAGAGGGCCCCACCTAACCTACCCACACCTTTCCTACCCTTTTAAACCCACCTTTAATTATTACTCACCTTTTTAATTAATTTGCCACTTTGAGCTTACATCCCCTCTCCCACGTTTGATATAATAACTCATATATTAAATAAGTTATGGGCCCCTCTCCCCTCTTTGGCGTCCCTCTCCCATCCACTCCACTAACACACGCCCTCACCTCCCTCACGCACTTACTCAAACCCCAAGCAAATTCCCTCATGTAAGCTCTCACGTAAGCTTGGAAGTGTCACACGTAAGTTGGAAATTTACCTTTGGTTGATGCGTGGGACCTCCCCACTCCCTCTCATACTCCCTTCCTCCCCTTTTACACCTTGCTTTCTCCCTATCCTTTCACCTTATTGCCATTTCCCCTTACCCTAAAAGCCTTTGATATCATTGGCTTGTTTTCCTCATTGAGTTGTCCTTCCCTTTGGATCTTTGACACTTGTCAAAGATCCAAGAGGGGTCTCTTGGTCCCTCAAGGCTATTTAAGAGACCTCTCACTCCCTCATTTAGAATGATTCTTTACAGTATTGTTATGCTACTAAATTCTTCTCATCCCTCTCTCTCTCTCATTACTTCCACATTGCTTCACTGGTTTTGGCTCTTGAAGAGCTTGTAACAGCATTGATGCTACAACCTCTTCCCATTTAATAATACAGAAACTGCTTTGGAGGATACTGTGGCATTCAAGATTAGTCTGGATTTGCCACTCATTGTGAGGTGATATAATTCTGAGTCTTTATGTGTTTTGGTAAATAGTTGCTCAAGTAAATTAGTTTACTAGGCTAGGTGAGACAATAGTGTAGTTGCCCATCTATATATTTTGGCATGCTTATATAGTAGAAACTATGTTGTATTGTCTATGCATGTAGGTTATTACCTATTGTTCCATCTCATTTCTGGTTTAAGTTTTGCAGATCACCTCTATGAAGTTGTTGGGATCACTGTTGAATATATCGCCGAAATATCGGATATGTCGCCGACATTTTCCCTTGGCCGAAACTTTCCCCCGAAAATTTTGCGAATATCCAAAACTTTGAAAGTGTCCCGACACTTTCATTAACTCGCGACATTTTGCCAATGTGTTGCGAGTCGATACAATATGTCGACCTACTGAGGTTTGGGCTGCAAATCCATATAAGATGAGTCCCTCCTATTGTATTCATTGTCGATGGTTTGAGGAGACACATATTCTCTTGGTTTTTGGCTTGTATTGAAGATCTCTTATGGTAATGTGATTGGTGAAGTTTCTTATTAAATGTGTTGCTATTCATCTTCCATATGTTGCTGATTTGTGTGTGCTGGAATACCAATTAAACCTGTTGCAATAAAGTTCTCAAGTAGGGTGGCCAACTGTTGAGAAAGGGGAGTCAAAAAAAGTTATGTCAATATATTCTCCTTGCTGTTTTCATTTGCAGATTTGAAGTATTATGATTTATCATTCATAGAAGGGATTCATAGTATCTTTAAGTATGGAATTAAATCCCTCTTATTTG
>ML866731.1:9562-21439 GCA_009831015.1 Picea engelmannii
TAAAGTTAAGATCACTTGCAATAAATAGGTTTTTTGTAGCTAGCAAGCCACTTGCAGCCACTACTTCCCAGAAAGCTTTCTTGTCTGTGCAGGGGCCATAACAGTTGAAGAGAGAAATCTGTCTATTGCCCTCAAAAAGAGTACCTTCAAGTAGAATACCAACACAAGTTGAAGAAGGATGAGGGGCCAACTTTGTTGGATTCCATGACTCACATAAACCCCCTGATTGTCCCATCGAATCAATTTCATAGCAATACCAACTAAGCAAGAGTTTTGTGACTAAGTCCCCTTGTTTTCTCTCCTTCCACCATCGTCTCTTGGAAAAAGAGAATATCAGGATTAATACACACCAGAAGTCTTCAGAGGGTTGCACTTTTAGGAGCCCCTCCAACTCCCCTTAATTTTAGTGAAAGTAGTTTCATGATTTGGCTCTGGCTTGGGCTTTGAGTCCCCTAAGAGCCCTTTGTTCAGTAGTGTTGTTGCCTTGGTTGACCAAATATCCTCTTCTTCCCACATCTTTCCTGTAAGCACTCCTCGTTTTTATGGGTGAAGCATCATACCCCAAACACCCTCTCCAGTTATCTTTTTTTGGATCTCTTTTTAGGTTCCTCGTCTCAGGCCCATCTAATTTGATTGTTTGTTCTTCCTTCCCACAGTTAGCCTTCGTGCGCCCTTCGTAGAATTTCATAGGTTTCTTTGTGAGCATGTCTCGATAACTGGGGACAAAAGTTTCTAGTATGGTTTCCAGAGAATTATCCCCATGAGTCATCTCCCTCCCCTCCAGCATGTCACATCCCATCCCCTCCCCTTTTGGGTCATGCACTAAACTTCCATCACATTCTTGCGAAGTAGATCTCGGTTGGTCCAAGGATTCCGAGACCGGTCTTCCATCTTTTGATTTGTTTTTATCCTCCTTATCCACCTCCCTAAGAAATCTTTTTGGGTTTATCGAGGAGTCCCCTGTGACTGTAGTTTTTAGTATATTTAAAAGCTCAATTTCCCATGTCGATAAAGTGGAAAAGGAGGGACATAAAAGTTTTAGCTTACTTAGGTTAGATTCAGGCATCGTTGAGGTCTGTGTATCCTCCTCTGATGAAGTGCCTTCCCCAATCCATGAAGGATCCTTCCCAGAAATTTCGTTCTGCCTTTCTGAGCATTGTTGCCTTGGATTCTTCATCCGAAACTAACCCTTGGAAATCTTTGCAAAGATTCCCAGTTCTTCTGCAGGAAGTGTAGCGAAAGGGGAGGCCTATCGAGTTTTTGACCATAGATTTTCCCCCTCCACTCTATATCGATTTCTTCCACAAACCCATTGTGAACATTTAATTCCACCAGGATTTTCCCCATTCTCATGTTGGCTCCTTTTAAGGCTGAAGCTTCCAAATAAAGAAACCTCCTCAGTTCATTCCCTATGGTTGTAAAAGCACCCTCATTCCAAAACTGAATTGGTAATCCTGGTAAGAGTACCTAGATGTGCCTGAATTGGAAGTATTTTGTCACTGGGTCGAAACCCACTCACCATTTTTTAAGCATCAGACTGCTTCCATTTAGAATCCAGTTTTCCTATAAAATTTTCATGGAGTCTTCTAGGGTTATGAAAATAAAATAGAACCACTCCTTGGTAAGTGTCACCGTCTCTGACGGATAGCCTAACAATGGGCGCCAAATTTCCTCCACCCAGCTCACTAAACCTTGTCTGCCTGACACTATGTATGAGAGTCTTCCCACTAGAGCACACATAGCCAAGTTGAAAGCATCCTCCAAGCCTACATCTCCTCCAAGGACCATTTTTTGCCTGCCCTTTCTTGGTTTCCACGGTTTGTTCCCTTTCCGAACATCTTAGCCGGTCCTCTGTGCCTTTCGGTTGTTGTCAAGTTCTAGTTCTAGTTTTTCACCTTTCGGCTACTCAGAACTCCCAAGATCGACTTCTGTGTCGCCTATCCCCATTGTTGAAGATGGTCCTCCTCCATGCTTAACCTGTCGAGAACATAAATAAGGGGGATTCTTCTTATATCGAAGCCATCTACATCTTCACTTCCCCCTTGAAATGACCTGTCCTGACTCCCCTTTACAACACTTGCATGTATGCCATCTAGGCTATTTCCCTTGAAATCCTTGTGGAATGCCCCCACACTCCATCCGAGAACTGACTCTAACCTGACAGCTAGATTGTCATTGTTTGGGTCCTCGACTGTCGTCCCCCCCCTGATATGGCCTGGCCCACTTCTTTGCTCGTCATCCAATACAAAGAGTCTATATTGTTTCCATATTGCCTCGTCTTCCGGGCTCATCAAGGCATTGACCGCTTCTTCCATTTTGGAGTATGTTTTTGGTGTTTTTTATCCAGGGTTGCCTTCTACCAGAGTTATCTCCTACCACCCGTCTCCGAGTTCTTCAAGCACTGTTCAATAACCTGTTTTATGTTCTTACAGGCCAAAGCATCTTGTCATTTTTGTGTTTTTCCCCCATTGTTGTGTCTTCACCGCATTACTCCAACTATAAACAACCATGCAATGCTATTGTTACATCAAATTCATATTCATAGCATGAACAACCATGCAAATATGATCTTGGAGCATGTGAAAAAGGATTACAATATTAACAATTCAAACTCCAAGTTTGACATTCCATTCCATGTATGCATTCAATTTATATCATGTACTATGGTCAAAGTCTCGGAGTATGGGCTCAATATACTTAGGTTCGAAGTATACACATTAGCCATTTAGGAATTTGAACCTAGGTGGAGAGGATTATAATCATTTCTCTCAACCATCTGAGTTAAACCCAATTAAAAATATGATTAAGTTATTTTAATATTCTATTAATAATACATACTTTATTAAACCATTAATAATATATTAATAAATTTAAAGATTAAAACTTAGATCCAAAACTTAAGGTTTATAAAAAATTTAAGAATAATTATTCAATTAGAGGAGTATAACCTACACAATAAAATGATAGCATAATAAAAACTAACAAGAGGATGTCTAATGGTTCAATCATGACAATTAAGAGATGCTTAATATTATTTTTTTTCCTTTAGAAAAAATCTTATATTCGCATTATGTTGAATATACATATTCCAGCAAAAGGGGGGCTCCTTCTTCATTTTACAATTCTGGTTTGATCCGGGAAGAACCTACAGGCCAGCCTGCATAAATCATTACTCTGGAAAAATCTGGTATTCCATAAATCATTATTTTGGAAAAATCTGGTATTGCATAAATCTTGACTTTGAAAAAATGGAGTGAGTTGATTTCGGAGTAATCTTTTTTTTCGAGTTATTTTTTAGGCATGTTTTTTTGTGATGCAGTTTTGAATTTTCAGCAGATCTAGAAGTCTAATTGATTTTCTGAATATTTGGGTTGGTTTAAAATGAGACACAATCCCTGAAATAAGGTCTTGAAATGCATGGAACTTTCATCCATACCAAACTCAGGATACCCCTGAAAATCTGGCCAGATTCAAACCCAATTTTTTACCTGAAAAGAAAAAAGATTACTCCCTATTTAACTTACAACTAGAAAAATCTAATATTACAAAAAACAAAAAAATTAAGCTCTGAATTCCATGGTTTGAATTTCTTCACCATCCACGAACTCATTATACCCAAAAGTTCCTTTGGGGAGCTGAAGAGCTTCCTTGGATAGATTATCAGCAACAATATTTATCTCTCTCAAAATATGCTGTAAAGAAATCCAATCGAATAGGCTCATCTGGTGTTTTGTCTCATTAAGCAGAGGTGCCAGGCTTACATTTTGGATGTATGCCTTGTTGTTTTCCCAATTGATTATCAATTTTGAATAGTCGAAGAACTGGAGTTTCTTAACTCCTTCTTTTGAGCTGTGGTTAATAATATTCTGAAAACCATGAGTTCCTCTCTGTTGTTAGACCCACAGACATGTGCTTATCATCCAACCATGATTTCAAGTTTTCTTCAAGACTCTGGTATACCCAGCAGGAGTGCGCGGTGAGCTCTTACGCCACCAACCTCATTCCTTTGATAGTGAATTCACAACTCGTGAACAGGTGCGAGGAGGATTCCTCCGTCTTCCTGCACAAAGAACAAATACTTGGGCTGTTCCATCCACGTCTATCTCCCAGAGTTTTTGGTCGATTTTTTTGGTTTGATTTTGATTGAAATTCGGTAAGCAATGGTTGGATCTGCAGATTTGAGTGGCTAAACTTGTATAATCCAAGTGTCCCAAGGTTTTTCAACATGTTGAATCCATCAATGCATTCAAAAATGCAATTTAAACAACAGAAAATAGAGATTTTGTCCAGATTTACATCGTAATGATTTACACCAAAAAAACCCAAAAATAGAACGTTTAGCCAAAACTAAACCCAAAAAATAAAACGTTTAACCAAAACTTATATATAAAGCTTACACAATACTTTTAAAGTTTTATCTTATAAATTTTTTAATTCTATAAATGCTTCACTAATACTTTAATATAGTATATTATATATTATTAAGATTCTCGTGGTTAAAATTATTTAATTTTATTATATTTACATTATATATGTTTTATATGTTTTTTTTTTTTTGTTGATATGTATCTATTGTATTAGCTAGAAACAAAATATACAAAAAGAAATGAGCAAATCCAACCAGAGGAGACCATGATAGTCTCTAGGCAACCAAAAAGACCTAGAGGAGACCATGATAGTCTCTAGGCAACCAAAAAGACCTGCCCTTGGGGAAATGAGGTCAATAAATTGTTCAAATGTTTTTTAAAACTGTATAAGATTTGTCTGAACATGATTATACTTCTGCCTAAGAGTAACTAGCTTGTAAATATCTAGAAAACATAGATAAATAGGAAAACTAAAATCAAAGCATCTTCTATCAACCATCATGAGGAACCTGTGGATGAGTGGTAGCAGAAGCATTCCTTTGAGCAACAACAGTCGAAGTTTCTGGACCCGAGTAGTGTCGATCTAGGGGAGTGACGGATCTGCCTAGCCGGTTCGCCATCCGTGAGAGAACCTCAACAATGTAAGCATTCTGAATTTATAGAGCCTCCATACACCCCTTTAACTGCTTGAAATCTTCATCTTTGGGAAATAGCCCTAGAGATACTAGTGATTTTGTGTGTTGATAGAGCTCTATTGTGCAAAAGAAGATGGAATTTCTGATTTTGGTACAACCCAGATCCAAAATCAGACCTCCAACTTCATTCTCCACTTCCTCAACCTCTTTAAATTTTTGAACAAGTTGAACTTCCTCCTCTAATTCTTGCATGGAAGCCTTGGCTGCTTTAGGGACAGTGTCAAGAGTAAAAATATGTTGCTCCTTTAGTAGCTTTGGCAGCATGGGACTGATTGGTTGCATGATGATGAGGTCTCATGCTGCATGGAGCCATGAATCAAATAGTAAACAGGGGGGAGAGAAACAGACCTAACAGAGAAAATGAATGAGAGACACTGCTATCCAAATCAACAAAAGATAAAACAAGAGCTACAACTACCCAAGGCACCACTACATTCTCCTTTCTTGCCTTATATCTATTCTTCATCAGAGTCTGAATGAAAAGAATTTGGGTTGGTAGTGTCCCCTCTAATCCTGAAATCATACCCAAAACCTAGGCGTCCTTCAACATTAAAAGAATTTGGGTTGGTAGTGTCCCCTCTAATCCTGAAATCATACCCAAAACCTAGGCGTCCTTCAACATTATCCGCATAAGTGTGGATTCGACTTGCAGGTACAAAGCAATTCTTGGTTTCCTCATTGGAACAAGTTGATCTAGCCTTGCTACCATCACTCCTTCCATTACTATGATAGTTCTCGTCATATCTCGATGTCCTGAGGTTATCATTTGCTTGTTGCGATATGACAGGATCCTGTAAGAGGCGATCTTCATTTGCAATGAGAGTATTAGGAGGAGTAATGCCAGAATCAATACCCAGCACGCTGTCACCTAAGGCGCCCCTCAGACTCAACTCTTGATGTACTTCCATTCACAAACATAATGAATGTCTAGAGGTTTCTGAAGTGACTGGAGTGCTAAACAAGAATGCGTCCATCTGTTTCCTCAGGCAGGCCACTGCTCTACACGCGTCCACAGTTTCGCTATGTGGTTTGGAGAGCACTCCATTCGGGGAAATTATATATGTTATATTTATATTTTCATTATATTTTATTATATTAAAAATAAAGTAGTTAGTAAAGTGTCATACTTGATTTTCTTGATTGAGTTCTTTGTAGGTTAATTACAGGGGCCAGTCCCTACTTATTTCGAAACCACTATCCCTATTCAGGTTATTTGGGTGCTTGATTATCTCCAGAGCCTATCTAAAATTCTGCTTGTAATAGTGATCTTCCCTTGCAAGGATTTTGGTGTCCTAAAGGCACACATGGTGCAGGAATATAAGGGAATGCTCAACCAATATTGAAGTGTGAATACACTCATTCATAATCTCTGCTCTATGCTCTTTAATATTTATATAAAAGAACACATATTTTCTTCAATATAACATTTTCCACGAGATATGCAACCTTGTAGACACCTTTGTATTAGTGTTGGTCAATGGTGTCTTTAACAGAACTCATTTTATGTCTGATAGTTAACATCGACTTGAATGAAGTTGTAATTTCCCTTCTCCTTATGACCTTCACAATCTTATCAATGACTCCTCGTATGTAAGGAAGGTACGCCTTCTTATTATAAGAGGGTTGACTATTATCAGGATGAGACACTTTTCTTGCTTTCTTGATTGCCTTATTGATGTCCTTGTTCCAATAACATATGCTCTTAAATACCTTGGTTAGGCGGTATTTCTCCTACTCAAGATTATCATCATTCGATATTCTCATCGTCTTTCGAGATTCTCATCACTCCCGTAGTCAGGGTGTTAAGAATCCCAATCATTTGAGAAGGGTGGTGGTGCGAGTCTATGTGAAGGTAGCTTTCAATATGAGCTTTCTTCCTAAAGATTTATGTCAAAGAGTTCCATCCTACTTCTTGGTAATTACCACACCTAGGAAAATGATGTTCTTATTCTCTTCTACCTCCACGGTGAACTTGATTTCCTTAGAGAGATTGTTAAGGTGTTCAAAAGACTTGTTCAACTCATCATTTCCATGGGGCTACTTCACATTGGTATCATCCACATATATCTTCCATTTCGTTAGCGTTAGGGGGTAAGAAGTAAGATATTTTCTTTTAACTATTCCATTAAGAGAATGGAAACTATGGGCGAGAGACGGGACCCCATTGCTACACCATTGATTTGCTTGTAGATTTCACCTACAAACAAAATAATGTTGAGTAGAGACATACTTTTGTCAATCTTGGTGTCTCTAGGTCCATAACCTCATTGATTACAAGCATAACATCATTTAATGTAATTTTCATGAAGAGTGAAACAACAACAAAGCTTATGAGCATGTCCTCGGGTTCTACTTTCTCTTCCATGATAAGTTGTACTTGAATATTTTATGAATGAGTCTATATTTCCTACTAAGGGACTTAAGAGTTTAGCCACATACTTCACCAATTCATAGGTTGGGGATCCGATTGTGTTGACAATTTACTTAACTGGAACCCCTTCTTTATGGATTTTTGGAAGGCGATATATTCTAGGGGTGATCTCACAGCTAGGAATTAATCACTTCTTTGTCCTCATATCGAGACTAGAATATTTGATAACCTTCTTGACTTCCTTAATTACTTTTGATATCGGATTATTTCTATCCTTTTTGTAACTACCACTCATAGTGAGGTGCTCAATCATCTTTGTTCATTACAATAATAGTCCCACCTTTGTTTTCCCTCAAGACTATTGTGTCATCATTTCTTCTTAGGTTCTTAAGGGCTTCATGCTCCTTTGTTTTCACATTACTTCTTGGTGGTTTCACTGTTATCAAAATAAGTGCATTGTCTTGTCTAACAATTTCCTTATCCACTTCATCTTTTTCTTGTATACTATCCTCTATGTTGTAAATTATACTCTCGATAGGGACGATTTTTGGAGAAAAAGCGAATCCAAGTCCTTTTCTTAGTATACCTAACTCGTCATTGTTTAGCACATGGCTGGAAAGATTCACTATTATTAATTGATTAAAGTCCCTATCCTTTCCATTGACTCTTTGTCTCGATGATGAATCATGTAATGGATTTGAAACATTGACATACTAAATGGCTATTGTTGAAACTCTATAAGTTTTGCATACTTAGGTATTTTAAACTTTAATTTACAAAATATTACAAACTAGCACTTCTCATGTTTTATGGTGACCGTATTTAGTTCAAAATCACTAGCTAGGAAGTAATTCCTATTGGTAAGGCCATGTAAGATGGAAATGGTGGATGAATTAGGGCTGCTATAAAATGTCATCCTATCATGTGAAGCTAGACCTAGGGGCCTAGAGAAATAGAGAATTTTTGGGATGAACACTTTAGGTGCTACATCCCTTTAATATCAAATAGGATAAAAATAAAGGGTGACAAGGAACTAAGAATGCAGTCCCCATACAATTCTCTCTCAGGCTTACATACATTTGCTTTTGCCACATATTCCATAAGTGTAGATAAAAGGATCATGGTTCTCTTATCATTTGAAATTCTCAATATGGATACTAACGGTCACCAGGAATCCTCATAACAATAAAGCACAAACACCACTCTCAAGTACCAAGAAATTCATTAGTATATAAAAAACTATCATGACATTTTGACACATATGTTAGGTTAACATGCATTGTTTTATCACACTTATTATATAGGTTAATGACATTACCTCCTTTTTTCATTATACTTAACTCGTAAACCCCAACTTCACAAGAGGCTTTAGATGGAAACAATGATGATTCTTCTTGTTTGTCTCATGCACAATTTGGATTTCTAGTGTGAGCACAAATCACCTACAAAAAGTGATATTATAAACAAAATCTCTCCTTATGTGACCATCCACTTGTTGAGCACACACTTATACTGAGCAGGGGGGTGAATCAGTATAAGGCTATATTTTTCTTTTTAACATTCATAAACCATAATGAAGCAATCACATAAATATAACAACCAGAAGACACAATATTTGATGTGGAAACCCTTCAGGCACCGACCTACATTCAACCAACTCTAAATTCACTACCCCAGAAGTCAATAAAATTAATTCTCCCAATTCTTGATCTTTAAAATATTAGGGTCCTAATGAAGTTGAAAGAAATGAAGAAATCATTCTAGACAATGACATAGATGGCTCTTTTTAAATTAGAGAAGAAGTGGATGAGGATGGGAAGAGAAAGAGGATGAGGACAATTAAGCCTTTCCTTATTTTATCTATTATCTATTATTTATTGCAGTGCTTGCTTTCTATCTAAGCAATTATTACAACCTCCTTTGAAAGGATGGATTTTGTAAATTGTTTATAAATAGTAATGTTCATAAGCTTTAATAGAAACTTGTGTAGAGTAATATTTGTTTTTGGTACAATATTTCTATAAATTAATAGAATTATGCTCAAAGAAAGAGCTTCCTTTGTATATTATTGTGATAAAATAACATATATTGTCTCATTGGTTCCACATTGGCCTACAACTCATGGGTATCCTCGATAAAAGAATTTGGCCAACATTCAACTAAGTCTACACAATATGACCTAAAAAATAAACACACCTACTCTATCTCATGGAGAAGTTGGCATTTCATGGAGGCACACAACCTTGACTTTTACCCTATGAAAAAAAAATCAAAGTTGGAGTGTTTTTGCAAAACGTGATTTTTTTTTCCTGTCAAATTAAAAATATGGAATTGTAGTAAGGTTTGAAATGGGTAAACACACACTCTCCAAGTTTAATCATTCAATTTGACCTTGTAATGAAGGTTGGTTGTGCATTTCAGTGAAGCTAGCCAAAATTACCTTGCTTCACTAAAATGCATGACCATGCTTCATTTCTTGGCCAATTTGAGTGATTCAAATTGGAGAGTGTGTATTTTCTAATCCTCAAAACACATGCATTTTAATATTTCTTTTATTTTAGCCTCAAAATTTTATGCGTCAAATTTCCTTCAACGTGCAAAATTTTTCTTTAGTGAGCATTTTGTAAAAGTTATCTATACATGGGAAAATGTAACACCCTTCTCAATGTTAACTTCGCTTCATCACTATTTTTTTAATGGAAACTCAGAGATTTTTAATTACGTAAAAAGGTTGCACTAAACACGTGGAAAAGGCAGTCATCTTGAATGACTAGCTCTTTTGTAGTTATCTCTTCTTTCATACTGTCTGCCTTCTCTCCCCTGTCTAGAGCCTGATCCATTCCTTGCTTGCCTCTGCAATTGATTTAGAATTTGAATCATTTGGGAATTTATTTGATTCTCTTCTTTAATCATCTTCTCATTGTCTGCTTTGTAACTCTGTACTTCTATTTTCAAGATTCTCACAATCTCTATTAATGTTTCTGGCTCTGCTCTGCTCCTGTGTCCATTAGATTTTGTCTCTCCATTTCCAACACTGATGTTCTGACCTTTAGCTTCTCTCTCATGACTAAAGGCTCCCTCTCCTTCCTCCATTTCTCGGATCTACATTTTATCTTGAACTGATATATTTATACCCTTATGTCTTCAAGAAGTGTGCATGCAACATAATTTCTATTAGATAAAAGAATAAACATGTATACACATTTCTGGAAAAAGGATTGCAAGAATTTATATAACATTTTTTTTTGTTTCCTTAAGGCCACCTGTCATTTTCTTTCTAGTTGAATATAATCTTATGCTACTCAAAAAAAAATTCTAAGTGCATAACTTGATTCCTTTCTCCAAGAGCTTTCCAACAACTATTCATTTGCTCAATTCCAAGCTCGGAGAAAAAAGTTATGCCCTTCTGAAGTTTCTAGGCATTTCTCCCCTTCTGTAGAGGTCTTTCAAGCTGACATGGCCTCCACGTGGACCCCTTCCAAGTGTGTTGGATGACGTGGAAGATGACATGGTGTTGTCATGGGAGTTGATGTGGCCTCGACCACCAACTCATCGGAATATCGGGTATGTGATGTCAACATAGGAATGGGCTTGGAAACTTCTAGGGGTTCAGGGGTATGATATTGTCCTGCCAGAGCACCGACCCATTGGGTGAAAAATTCCATCTAACTCTTGATATTACGGGTCTAGTTCGGTCCACCGGTCACCAACCCATCGAGCCACCCTGAAACCGCACAATATTATGACCTCCTTGACAATAGACACGGGTCCACCATTCCACCGAGGCACTGGGTTACCGACCCACTGGGTCACCATGTTCAAGCTGCCATATATATACTTACCAACACTCCAATCCGGTCCAGTCCATCGGCCCACCAGGGCATTGACCATCAAGCTACCATAGCCAAAAGTTTATATTGCGCATGGCTCCACATATTTCCGCGACTCACTTTTTGCACACAAATAACTAAGGGTTGCCTTTAGTTTATAAACCGCTTAGTGGAAAACTGTTGGATTACTGAGAGGGGGGGTGAATCAGTAATAACGTAATTATAATAATTTTTCTTCAAATGTTATATCAATGTAGAATTATTATCCAATAATGAGCAGTAATAAATAAACAATCACACACATGCACAGTACACCAGTGTTTTACGTGGAAACCCAAATCGGGAGAAAACCACAGAATGATTTTTCTTATATGTCTTGAAGAATTACATTCATTGGAAGCACCAACTTCCTTTATTTTCCAGCTGCCACTGGAAGGAGGTTCCAACCTCCTAGTTTTTCAGGCTACAACCTGAGGGAAGCTCCAACTCCCCAAATCTTTGGCTACAACCAGAAGGAGGCTACAACCCCCAATGTCCTCCGGCTACAACTGGAAGGTGGCTACAACCACCTGTCCTTGCCCCGTCCTGCCACCCTGAAGTAGAAGTAGAATGAT
>WSFP011432784.1:0-21438 GCA_009831015.1 Picea engelmannii
TTTCAGGTGATCCTACAGTTAGGACAATCTGTACAACCAAGGCTACGACACCAACAACACAACTCTTTGTTGTTCAAAAATGGTTTCAACTACCCACAATAGTGTTGAAATGTGTCAACTAATTTCCCATAATTGTTGGGATATGGACATATTTCTTGGCTCTTACTACTTTACAGTTAGCTGAACCAAATCAGTTAAAAATAAAATATGGACATCAGTTTGATCAGTTCGTGTAACTGTTTGATAGATACTATATATCTATGCATACCCGTAGAGGCAAAGAAGATGTGGGATAAGTATAAGGAAGATTGTAAAACCGATGTTTGGCTTTTGTAATTCTCCCTTTATTGGATGGTGCAATCCTCCCTCGGAGCACTTTGAAGTTCATTTTCCAGCACATTGCCAAGGATGGGGAAGGGCATCATCACTCTTCAATACAAAAGGTCTATGATTCTAGTTGGCTCTAGAGTTACTATTGTTGAGTTTCTTGATATGGGTTTTGAATTAGAGTCATTTCCTGATTCAGGGTGTCATGTCAAAGAAAATGCAAGTAGAAGTCAGTTCACCATTAATGGTCAATTGTACTTTTGATCTATTTCTAATGGGTTAAAACTAGCAAAGCCACAAACTCGTGGCTGGTGAACGCCGAAAGGTTTCAGCTAGCCCAGAAAATGAAACGCGGATTCACATCTCTCCACTCTGTAACAAAACCTTTGTTAATCACTCAATCAACTAGCCAACATAGTAAATTTTAAATATGATCAAGTAAAAGTAAAAAAATAAACATGTAAAGGGATGCCTTTATAATAGTGAGGAAGTTAGTGGTTGAAATCACAACCATTGATTTATTGGGACAGCTAAGAATATTCCATCAATATTTAATCTTGTCCATACAAAACTGATTAAACACTAAAAACCTATTAAATATGCCCATTGTGAATAAGTGTACACCTTTATACCTAAAAACCTTTATTTTTCAGATTTAACTTTATTTTTATTTAGATTAATCTAATAAGAAAATTCTAACCAAGATTATCTAATAAAAGAGCCCTAGAAATGGTGTCATATGAGCTCACCTTTTCACTTTTACTTCTCCACCATTGAATGGCTTTCAACTTCATTCATTAATCCTAAAGTTGGGAATTATAGTCCACCAAGTTTGAGCTTCAATAAAAACTCGAGTAGACCTATTTCCAATAGGAGTATATGTGTCTTGGTTTTTATAACAAGATCTATTTCCAATAGGATTATATGGGTCTTAGTTTTTATAACAAGATGTGGGCATTTCTATTAACAAGCTTCCGTTCCATTCCCAAATATGTGGCCAACTTGAAGTGATTACAAATAAATTATTTTATAATCTTTTTGGTTCAATACCAGGAGATTTGGGAGCAATGCTTCCCGGTTCCATTTCAAGATATGTGGCCAACTTGAAGTGATTACAAACAAATTATTTAATAATCTTTTCACTAGTTCAAATAAATTATTTAATAATTTTTTCACTGTTTCAATACCATGAGATTTGGGAGCAATGGAAATGGTGCACTTAAGGCATTATCACTAGTGCCGGTAGTGTAAATTTCTGATATTTTCTATATCTTAAGGGACCAGGTTTTCAAAGTAATTTTTAGATAAATTTAAGACTTTTATGTAATGTAAAATAATTTTAAATAATTTTGACAATTTTTTATTTAAAGTAGAAAAGAGTATACATGTTTTAGTTTAATCATACTTTGGAGTGTTATAGATAGAATTAATATACCATATATTTTATTCATCAATTTATTTTAAAAATGTTTTGAAGAATTCAATTTACACTTGTCATTAGTTATTAAAGATATAGAATAGTCACTATTATTGATTATATACAATAATTACATTAAAATATTTCTAAGAAATAGATATAAACAATTTTGTTACTAATTTTATTTGTTTAAAATTTAATTATAAAATAAAATATAATAATACTTAGAAAAAAATAATAATTAATAATAATATTGAGGGATAATATGATCTACTTCTTATAAAATCATTAAATCATTGAACTAACCTACTTTGTCAACCAAGTAATTTATTAAGATTGACCTTTTTTTTTTTTAATTTTCATAGTAGTGTTGTTCCATCATTAAATCTTGAATATACATCTCCTTGTGTATTTTTATTGATACATCTTGCACTTTCCTTTTGTAATAGTTATCTTAATATTAAGGATTTATAATCAATCATTTTTTTTTAGTGTCATAATGTTAGTATAAAAATAAATATGGAAATATATCAATTTAATTTGAAATAATATATAATTAATTTATAAATGGTGTAAAAGACAAATATAAGAAATGTTACTTATTTTGAGAAATGTTATAGTATCTAAACAATTAAATTTCCTTAAAATAATTTGTAGAATTTGGTATAGTTTTTTTATGGGTTAAATGATTAAAATAACAAAAAATTATTATAAGAATGATAAATAATTTTTTTGTTTGTTTGTTAATTTGTGAATGATAAATATTAAGATAAAAGTGTACAATGTTATTTAAATTTCTTTTTAATATGTGTAATTTCATCAACTATGTATAACTCATTTTAAAATATCATGAAAAACGGATATATTGAAAAAGATTAGAAAAAATGGAAGTTTTTTTTGTTTTGCAACTTGAATCACACCTCAAATTCTTTGAACTCCCATGCAGATTCTAAAAATTAACTCTCAAGCATTCTAAACATGTGTTTGTTTCTAAACTATTGTAAATAAAGACTTATTATATAGACACTTTTCAAAGTTTTATGTCCATTGTTG
Source organism: Picea engelmannii (assembly GCA_009831015.1). NCBI lineage: Eukaryota > Viridiplantae > Streptophyta > Pinopsida > Pinales > Pinaceae > Picea > Picea engelmannii. Next base: position 2,798 of record WSFP011432784.1, read on the forward strand.
AAGTTACACATGTATGTGATAGGTTCACTACTTTGAGATATATCAAATATATCTCATATATCAAATATATCTCATATATCATCAATATGTAGATATAAATCACAACACCCACTCATATGGGAAAGAAAGAGAATACTTCATTTCCACTCATATGGGGAAAAATAAAGAGAATACTTTATTTTATTGGTTAAACGTGTTCCTAGCTTAAATAAATTAAAATAGATTTAGAATGAGAGAGATAGTATCATTCTTTTCTAGAGTATGATGACTACTATGAAATGGAGTTTAATATATTTTAGCGTGGCTTCAAGGATGTTCTACAAAATTACAAAAGGAAGTATGTTTATCACGACACAAATAGTTATCCCTCCTTATGTGTTAAAGAACACCAATAATTTGTAACCCCATACATATAATAACATGCTATCTTTTATCTAGTCATTCTTGATATCCTTAGGGTCACACCCTAACTTTCTAGTTGGTGCAATAGATTGTTATTTAATGTATTAAGGGTCATGTTTATTAAACAAGGTTTCACAAAGTAGTAGAGTGTGAAATCAATAAATGTAAGTGGCCTCATTAAAGGTGGTCCAATAGTTAGTGGTTGAGGCCTCGTTAATGGAGGTCCATTAAGTGGTTATGGTTTTAGTTAGTTACAAACTATATATAGTAGTAGAAGCTATATAATAGGTTTTCAAGTGAATATTATTATATTTGGAGATTTACTCATGTTGGAGGTTTCCCTCTCAAAGAGACAAGTGAAAATTGCATCTAGTTTTAAATATCAATAAAGCTAACAAGGAACACTGCAAGTGGTATCAAAGCACTTTCCTATGCCAACACATGCTCCAGTTTTAGAATAATATGACGTCTACAAATAACACAAATATTTAGGGAAGAATGCAGACAAAAAGTACAAGAGGTGCTACCTAGTTAGACACCCTTGTAACCTCTATTGGTACCCCTTTGGGAAAACTTGGGGTTGGGGAAGATTACAAACATAAAATATAAGAGGCATCACCTAGTTGGACACCCTTGTAACCTTTGTTGGTAACCATTCCAGTAGTACCACATTAGAGAGCACCTGTATACAAAATTTCTTTCCAAGTACCTTTGTGTATATTAGAAGCCCTATAGGCGCACATGAAACTAGATTTACATATTGTTAGCTATCCTATTGGTATATAGCTCTTGCAGACCAAGGCATTGGGTAGAAGAACTAAGGGTATGATATATCTTCCTCAGTTGGTGCAGAGAAATATTCAACCAAGTACCATTGGTGGAAACCTTGCAATATATTAGAGAGTTATAGCACTTGAAACTCTTCTAACCTTAGGACCTTGCAAATCCTAGCCTCTTCCTGTAAACCTTAGCTTCTGCAACATAGGTAGTGAAATTTATACACGTTTTGCAATATCAAGAATTTGGGAATTTCATGAGTGTTATAATACTCAAGAGGGAGTAATACCCCCCCCATATTAAAAATAAAAAAAATGGATTGAGACAACACCATTGCGGGAGACATAGCTTAACAAAATCCTCACATGATGTTGATTGGCATGGTGTTACTTTGTAGTAACTATTTTTTTTGGATCCATTGATTATGGCCCCTTTGATTGGGACTCTAATCATGTTAGGATAAATCTTGGCTAACTTCCTTGGTGGACACAATGGTCCCATCGAAAACACCCTCAATATGTCAACCATGGAGGAAACATACAAAAAATGGTTGAGTCTCTCAAATAGTCTGTTATCAAAATGTAAATGAATATGTCTTTCCTCATTGCACAAGTCGGCCTTTGTTTTGATCAAATTGCAAAGATAAATGGTGAGCATGAGGAGGATGACCATGAATTTGGTGAAGTATCCCACAAGGGTAATACCACCGAGGAGGAAGAAGGCCTCAATCACAACTTCTCATTTTCTGACCATTTCCACAATATAATGCCCCGATTTCCTAAAATTGATCTAAATAGTTTGACAAGTCGGATTTGATTAGTTGGGTTGACCAAGTGGGGCATTACTTTTGTCTTCATGCCATAGCAAATGTCCTATTGAAACTCTACATAGGTGTTCTCTATTTGGATAGGGAACATAGGAAGTTGTGGCAATGGAATAAGAAAGCATATCCAAGGGTAATTACATGGAGACATTTTGTGAAAATCTTGTTTGATTGATTCATAAAATATACCAACTTTTTGGGCCAACTTACCAAATTGTGCCAAACCAACATGATGGAAGACTGTATTGATGCTTTTAAATGGTTGGTCGTTAGAATGAAAAATTTCACTGATGAATTTTTTAAGCTATGATTTATTAATGGTCTTAAGGAAGAAATTAGATCCCACATAGATATGAAGCACACTACTTCTCGTTTGGAGGCTATTGAGCTTGCTCGTCTTTCCCAAGTTAAATCCCATGCTTAGTCTAAATTTCCCACCTTTCCTTCACATCCCCACCCAAATATAGTGGCTCTTTAGCATCCTATTCCACCCCTTAAGGTCCATAAGTTGAAACAGGTGAGAATGGTGAAATTTTAACTTAAGGGTCTATGCTACAATTGTGATGAAAAATATTCTCCAGAGCTTAAATGTAAGGAACATAAATCATTTGTGGAAATTTCTGAGGAGATTTATGATGATGAAGTTGATGGAAGAAATCATGAGGAAGTTCCCCTTATCATTGATGAAGTTCTCTTTGAGACCAACATAGTAAAAAACCTCAAATATCCCTTCATGCTTTAACCGATCTTTCTTCTCCTAAGGCATTAATGTTGGTTGGTTATATCAAGAAACATAATGGCATTGTCTTAATCAATAATGACATCACCCATAATTTCACGCATCCTCGTGTTTCCTAAGAAACACATTGCTATATCCATGTTGTTTACAAATTTCATGTTATGATTGCTAATGGGGGATCTATGAAATGTGGTGGACGATGTGAAAATGTGAAACTTCAAATGGGTGAGTATTTCTTAAAAACTCACATGTTTTCGATTGAAATGGGTGGCCATGATGTTGTTTTAGGCACTGAATGGCTAAGCTCATTAGGCCCCATCACCATGGATTTATTGGAATTATACATGAGTTTTCATGAGGATGGCAATTCCTACATGCTCAAAGGTCTCAAAGTAGTCTCTCCAAAATAATCATCTCCCACTGTATGAAAAAGCTTATGAAAAAGTGTTGAGTCTAGACTTATTGCACACTTCCATGGTATTCAAGCCTTTGAGGACACTTCTTATCCAATTCATCCTAATTTGTAGTTAATATTGGAAATACAATAACAATTCTTTGAACATCCCCAAGGATTACCGCCCTCATGGAGAGAGCACAATCATAATATCCCATTGCTTCTCGGTAGCTTACCACCCAATGTGCACCCACACCATTATCCTTTTCCCCAAAATAATGAAATTGAAAATATTGTACAAGAGATAATAGTTGTTGGTATCATTTGTCTTAGTACCAATCCATACTCTTCTCTAGTTGTCATGGTTCTTAAAAAACAAGGTACTTGGTGCATGTGCCCCAGTTTTTGAGCTCTTAACACCTTGATCATTGAAGACACATTTCCCATTCAGGTCATTGATGATCTCTTAAATGATCTACATAGAGCACAATTCTTCACCAAACTTGATCTTTGCTTTGGATACCACCAAGTTTGCATGTAGGAAGTCAATATTCCCAAGATGACTTTCTACACTCATGAAGGTCATTATGTGTTTTTGGTGATGCCTTTTGGTCTTTGCAATTTCACCTTCCACCTTTTGATCATTATGAACAAAATATTTAAGCTCCTTCTATGTCATTTTATCCTGGTCTTCTTCGATGACATCTTGGTCCTCCATAATCACTAGTTTTTTCTTCAACGTTGCTTACAAAATTGACTATTTGAACCACATTACTAGTGGGGAAGGTGTACACATTGATCCCAAGAAAATTAAGGTGATGAAATATTGGCTTTGTCCCAATATTCTCAAAAATTTTCATGGTTTTCTTGTCTTCACATGTTATTATATGAAGTTTTTCTCGAACTATGGTAAAATTTCCACTTCTCTCACCACCTTGCTAAAAATGATTGCCTTCAATTGGATTGAAGACACTAAATATGTTTTTCAATATTTTAAAGATGCTATGTGTACCACACCAGTCCTCACTTTACTTGAATCCAATAATAATTTTGTTTTGGAATGTGGTTCCTCAAGGAAAGAGATTGTTGCTGTATTAATGCAGTAGAGACACTCACTTGGCTTCACTAGTAATAATTATGTGATAGAAACTTGGGAAAATCCACCCATGTGAAGGTAATGTTGGCTATTATTCATGTAGTTGATTTATGACATCCCTAATTGATGGGTGTCATTTCCAGATTAAAATAGACCACCGCAACTTGAAATAATTTCTAGAACAATGGTTGTCCTCCCTAGAGCAACAAAAGAGGGTCACAAAAATGTTAGGCTATACTATGATATTACCTACAAGAAGGGCAAGGAAAATGTAGTGGATGATGCTCTCTCCAGGAAGTGTGATGAGAAAGGGTCCCTATTTTCCTTATATTTCCTAGTCCCAGATTAGTTGTATGAGTTACATCAAAATTGATGCCAAGATCATGCACATGATCCACCAATTATTGGCCGACCCATGTTACACTTGGTAGGAAGATGAGCTCCACTATAAACGTTGCATTTTTTTGGTTTAAAATTCATCATTAAATCCAAAGTGTCATTTAAATTACACTCCTTTCCCACAGTGGGTCATTCTATGTTTCAAAAAACATACGACATGATTAGGTGTTCTTTCTTTTGGGAATGCATGAAGAAGGGCATCCATAACTTTGTTGAAAAATGTGATACTTTCCAACAACACAAAATCGAAACAATAAAATCTTCAAGTGCATTACAACCCTTACCCTTTCCCGCTACCATGTGGGCTTACTTTTCACTTTGTCAAATGTGCCCTAGGGTTTCTATACATTTTGATTTTCTGTCAATAGGAGGAGGCCACACGTGTGAAGTAAGAGACACTTGTGAGGACATGGAGGAAAAATGCACACGTGGGTCGTGCAGACCATAGCACATGTGCAAACTATATAGGTTTGTACAACTGTCAACATGAGAGAGAAGACCACACACGCGAGTTATATAGGAAGGATGCATGTGCAAATTTTTCTGGGAAGAGGGAAACAACTGTATGGCTGATGTTAACAGGCTATAGAGGCTATACAACATGATGCAAGGTGATGTCAACAACCATACAACTGAGGTTTTGTCTATGTTTTCAGTTGGAAGAAGTTGTTGAATTTTTTTTGATTTTGTAATTTTCGAGAGGACTATTTTTTTGTCCTCATATTTATTGAATTTGTGGTTTGCTAAGAGGGTTGCTTTTTCCCTCAGAAATTATAAATTCGAAAAGTTTACAGAACAAAAATTTGTGTCTCTTGTGCATGAATGGTTTTTCTATGATCTTTGTGTTTCCACTGTAATTTTCAGTCATAATTTCAGTGTAAAATTATTTAGTGATAACAACCCTAGGATTTACTATTTGAAGTCACTCGGAAGTAATTTTTAGATCTAAAATTGAATGCATTGAGTTGCATGTGAAAAATTGACATGGTATCAGCGCATAGGATCTAGAGAGAGAGATAATCGTCTCTTGAGACACATGTGTGGCCGCATATTTTGTTGCTGTAGATTTGTGGCAACATATTTATTGTTACAACAACATATTTGCAATCTTGGTTGAACACCATGGTGGACAAGGTTGTAGACAAGTTTCAAAGGGAGACACTATTGGTCTCTGCTCTGTGTGGTGCCGTCTCCGGTTGCAGGACTTGGTTGGTGGATAGTGGAGTTTCTTGTCATATGGCAGGATCACAAGATTCACTCACCAGTTTGTCAGAGGAGAACTTAGGATTGCAGGTGGATCTTGGTGATAATGCCAAGCATGCAGTCAAGGGAGTCGAGACAAATTTAGTTCAACTAGATTCTCAGAAGCCTCTCAGGATGAGTGATGTGTTGTATGTACTAGGATTGAAGAAGAATCTACTTTCTATCTCAGCTATGGAGGACAGAGGGTATGCAATGATATTCGTAGATGGACAGGTTCTTGCTTGGCTGAAAGGATCAATATTTGACTCAATAGAGGTAATTTGTGCTCGTAATGGTAGTCTTTATAAGTTGAATGAACAACAACCCTAGGCCTTGGTACATAACAATGATAGTCTATTCGATATTTGGCACCATAGATTAAGACACCTGCACCACAGGGCTTTGCCAATATTGAGGAGCACGGTTACAAGTCTTCCAGATTTTGGAGTAGAGTATGAGGGAGAATGCAGGGGTTGTGAACTTGGGATGAACATCAAGGTTTATTTCCAAGAAGTGACAATAGGTCTGAGGGAATCTTGGATCTAATACATTCAGATGTGTGTGGATCGATGTTAGTTCTGTCTTTGAGTGGTTACTTGTACTTTGTAAGATTCATTGATGATTATTCTAGGAGGACATGGATATTCTTCATCAAGACCAAGGGCGAGGTCTTCAGTCGATTCAGGGAGTTCAGGGCTTTGGTGGAGAATCAGTCAGGGAAGAAAATCAAGGTCTCGAGGTCCGATAACAGGGGCGATTATGCTTCCAATGAGTTCATGGATTTTGTTAAGTACTTGAATAGATATGAATATAGAAATATCACAATATATCTACAAAGAAATATAGAAGAAACCACACTTTATTATAAGACAATCCTTGAGGTAGGGAAACACCATACAATGGATCCTATTATGGAAGGGATCCTCTCCTGTTCACTTGCCTCTTTGAGGGGGAATCATTCTATTGAGATACTAATCCAAATACAACACTTCTCTTCAAACCCCATTACATTGCTTGAACCCCTTTATATAGTGCTACCGACCACCTAAGAACATTCTAGAGGAGGAACCTTCTAGAAGCATAACCTTAATCTAAGAAATCCTCTTACATTTATTTTGTTCACGTATATCTAACTACCATAGTGGGCCTTATTTAATAATATAGTGGACCTAGTCCACCTTACATTGAATGGCCTCCACTGTTATCCCCCTTATGAAAACATTGTCCTCAACGCTTGTTATGAGGGTGTACAACCATATACCAGGGTCCCATGGATAAGCGTGGACCATAGTACTGAAGTAGACTTGAGAACCAAGGTCCCATGTATAAATGTGAGCCACCATGTTGAAGTAGTCCAAATTCCACTGTGAACATGGGTTCCATGTCCAAGTGCTCATGTGAACTCCACGCTGAAGATATCGACACTCAAGAACCAACTGAAAATGATGCTCTAAATATCACCATTGGTCATGTGGATTGCAATATGTAGAACTGATAAAAAATTCATCCACTACTACTGGAGAATAATAAAACTGAAGAATAATATGCAGATAATGCTCTTTTTAAATCTCTAGGAAGTTCTCTACATGAGGTGGAGTAGAGTCATCAAAGAGAAGATTAAAGTGGTTTCATCCCAAAAATGACAACTATCCATATACCAATCATCACAATCGGGCTCAAAATCATACCAAGCATACACTTATTGATTATATTAATCCCTAATGTCTGCCATAAGATATCCCTCATGTATGAGAGACAAGGAACCTTGAATATTGTGACAACTGTCCCTGGGGTTGTGTAGACCATCCTTGATGCCTTGCAGATGGTCATGCATATTGGCTTGGAGGGCTTCAACCTTCCGTAAAATTTCCATGAGTTGAGAGTGAATCCATTGGAAACACCACATATAATATAGCAAAACAAAGCTCTCAAAATTATCTATGCAATGGTTCTGATTTGGTAGAAATTTGAGCACCCTATGAGAAGTTATGAGCTCTATAGTCTCGTCGTTGTCACGAAAACCCTAAAAAAAATTGGTTGATTTTAAATCAACGATATCTTCACTTAGGGAGCTTCGATTTGGACGATTGTTTTTTTTAAATCAGTTATTTTTGAAAGAGGAACTCATATATGTAATTTATTTGGTCAAGTTCATCCCCATCTGCTACAAAAATTAGAAAAATCGTGCAGTCATCCACAAAAAACCCTGGAAATAACATATTTTTAAAATGTCGATAACTTTAATTCCTAGACTCCATTTCAGACGATTTTTTATTTTTATTTTTATTATTATTGGGTGTTTTTCTGAGAGGAACTCAGATATACAACCAGTTTCTGCAAAATTTTCAAAGAAATATAAAGAAATTGTCCTGAATGTTGCTACCCTTTTTTTCCTTCTACGAAATAATCTACAAAAATAGAAAAACAAATTGCCCCTTTTTTGTGGCCGAAGAAAGTGCTATGATACCACTTGTTAAGTACCAAAGACTTGAATACAAAAACACCACAAATATTCAGAGACAATATAGAAAAAAACCCATTTTATTATTATGAAAACCCTTAGGGTAGGGAAACACCATACAACAGACCTTATTATGGAAGAGATCCTCTCTTGTTCACTTATCTCTTCGAGGGGGTATCCTCATATTGAACTACCACTCCAAATATAATACTTCTCTTCACACCCCGTTACATTGCTTGAACCCTTTTATATAGTGCTACCAACCACCTAAGAACATTCTAGAGGATGAACCTTCTAGAAGCAAAATCTTCTAAGAAGTCCTCTTACATTTATTATGTTTACATATATCTAACTACCATAGTGGACCTTATTTAATAATATAGTGGACCTATTCCACCTTACATTGAATGGCCTCACTATTATCACTATGGGCCCTCATGCCCCCCCCATTACCTCTCTAGATACACTACATATTTTTGCAAGGAGGAAGGGATATAGAGGGAGATGATAATGCCTTTCAACCCATAACATAATCGGGTTGTGGAAAGGAAGAACCAGACCATAGTAGAGGCTTCCATGGAAATTCCACGTGACCGATATTTATCCATGTTGATTTAGGAAAATGCGTGCAACATGACAATCTATGTTCATAACAAGAGTCCTCATAGGATCTTGGAGGAGAAGACTCTTGAGGAGGCATTCAAAGTAGTGAAACTAGAGATAGGGAATTTGAGTATCTTTGGTTGTTTGGATTACATCCATGTTTCTAGGGAGAAGAGGATGAATTTGGAACCCTATAGGAGGAAGAATATGTTTGTGGGATAGAACAAGACTTCGAAGGCCTACCGGATCTACATTTCAGGACAACGACACATTGAGGTTAGTAGAGATGTCATGTTTGAGGAGGATTTGGCTTTCAAGTGTTCTCGAGAGACCACAATAGATAATGAGGAGTAAGAGGCTCCAAAGGTTGAGGAGAGTATAGGTCCATTCAGTACATGGGATCAAACTTCAAACTATGAGGAGTCTAAGGGCTCATTGGATCTAGTTGACCCTTCTAGTGACGAGGACACGAGGCCTAGATGGATTCAAGATACTTTGAGATATGTGTAGGGGCATATGACACCCAGGGGAAATTTCAGGGAGAGAAGGCCTCTACAGATATTTTCGAGCTATGTGGTGCTTATGAGTAGCATAATTGATTCTGAGCCTTCCCATTTTGAGGAGGCGACATGCAAACAACTTTGAAACGATTCCATGATGGAGGAGTATCAATCCATCATGAAGAATGATGTGTGGGACATAGTTTCGAGACTAGAAGGGAAGTCAGTGGTGACTTCCAATTGGATCTATAAGATCAAGCATGCTATAGATGGTAACATTGAGAAGTATAAGGAAATTTTCATGGCGAGAGGGTTCTCCCAAAAAGAGGGAATGGACTATGAGGAGACTTTTTATCTAGTCTCTAGGTATACTTCTATCATGAATATTATTTCTATTGCTTTGGTTATGGGGTTGAGGATGCATCAGATGGATGTGAAGACATCATTCCTCAATGGTGTAATTGAGGAGGAGGTGGACATAGAGAAACCTAAGGGATTTTAGGTACATGGGAGGGAGTCTTATGTTTGTAGATTGAAGAAATCTTTGTACGGACTCAAGAAGGCACCCAAGGCATGGTACTCAAGGATCGATGGGTATTTGTAGGGAATGGGATTCACGAAGATTGAAGAAGATCCCAACCTATATCTCATACAGGTTGGTGAGGATCCTCTTATATTGGTGTTGTATGTTGATGATTTGTTCCTCACAGGAGCAGAGAGGCTCATTTCCAGGTGCAAGAGGGATTTGGATTCGAAGTTCGAGATGAAGAACATTGGTTTGATGCATTACTTCCTGGGATTAGGGGTGTGATAGAAATGAGGAGATATTTTCCTCGGACAAGGGAAGTATACAATTGAGATCTCTAGGAGGTTCGGGATGATGGAATGTAAGTCCACGACTACACGTATGATCACCAATCTGAAGAAGTTGGGAGCTTTAGATTTATATTTGGTGGTTCCCACAATGTATAGGCAATTGATTGGTTCATTGATGTATCTAGCCAACACCAAGATATATACTTTCTTTTTTTTCAACACATTGATCTAGTCTATGGTTGAGCCAAGGCAGGTGCATTGGGTAGTAGTGAAGCATGTGGTTATGCAACTTCGAGTTACAATAGGATTTGGTCTAAGATATGTCAGGGATGATGGAGTGAGGCTGCATGGGTATTCAGACTCATATTGGGAAGGTAATGTTGTTGATAGGAAGAACAATTTTGATGGTTTTTTCAGCCTGGGATCAACAGTGGTTTCTTGGTTCAACAAGAAACAGATTTCTGTGGCACTTAGTTCACTAGAGGCAGAGTATATGGCATCTAGTTTTGCGAGTTGTGAGGATATTTGGCTTCACAAGCTCTTTCTAGGGTTATCTAGTTAGGTGTTGGATCCTACTGTGGTTTACTACGACAATCATAGTCGTGCCAAGATCTTGGAGAATCTTGTAACATCCCCATTATAATCCCCAATTTGATTAATGCTTATGTAGATATAATGTGTGGCTATGGCCAAGCAATATAATATGAGAATTGTATTTCAATGTTCTAATAATAAATTGTGATGCCAACTGTTAAGGGGACATGGACAAGAGATGGGGGATGAATTAAGCCACAAGAGAGGAGAGTTTCTAGGATAATTGCCAAGAGGGGTACAAGGGGGGGAATTACCCATGTTTTTGGATTTAACATGTTTTCCTAAATCTGATATTGTATATGAACCTTCCCATTTCTGATTGAGTATTTTAGAAGCCAATCATTGAATATATGTAAGAGGGTGGGTGTGAGTGGTCACATCCCAAAGTTATTGGGCACATGGGGGTTGATTATAATCATCTTGGGGAAGAGTGTGAGTTAAGAAAGACAAGAAAAATAGAGGAATTTCATATGGGTTGAGACATAAGTAACAACAATTTGAGAAGTTGGGCAGTTAGTCAAGTCTGGGAATGGAGAGAGAGTTTGGAGAAGGTGAAACCATAGGAGGAAAAATGTCTGGAGCATAATTGGAGTGAATTGGATTGGAGAACTAGAGAGCCTGGTTGCTAGGATGGAAGAGTGAACTCCTACATGAGTTGCACTGAAACAACAAGTGTTGCGATTGGTTTGCTGACAATTTTCCTAGTAGGAGTTTCCCTTGAGTTACCAACTGAGATATTCCTAGCAACCCGTGCTAGAGAGACTCTGATAAATGAATGGCACATTCCTTGGGTTAACCTTGATAAAATAATGGTACATCCCTTGGGATAACCCTGATAAATAGATGGTACATCCCTTGGGTTATCCCTGATAAACAAATGGTACATCCCTTGGATTATTGCTGATAAGCGGATGATACATCCCTTGGGTTATCCTTGATAAATGAATGGTGCATTCCTTGGGTTTGGCAGGTTAAGAGGAAGAGAGCTGGTGGAAAAGCCGGGATAGCCATAAGAGAATATTAGTTGGGTTGAGATATTTATGAGATGTGAATGGAATGTGAGAGACCACCCTCTTTTGTGGATTGCTAGCCTCAACTCGGGGGCGAATGGCTGTTGATATTTGGAATAGTTAGTCTACGGTTGGGTGGAACGTCCGTCCCAATTAGTTGGTTGCACGATTCTTGTTTAAGATAAGTGTTTTATCTTGTGCTGAATTATTTACATGTGTTATTGATGTGCATGAACTCTACGTGAATGAGAATCACTTATATGCTATTGTAATGAAGGATTTAGTTGTATCTTATGTTGATTATTAGCATGCTTCAGATGCATAATTTTTATTCTTATTACCGTAGCTAAATCTATTATAGATTGTAGCTGTAGGCTATGGGAAAATGGATAAAAAAAAAGAATGGATTTAATTAGCAAAAGTTTTGTGTTATATGTATTCCGCATGTATTGTTTCCTAGATGGAGGCTAGGTACGTTACTAAAATAATATCAGAGATGATAAAGAGAAAGTTTTGCATGACACGACCCAACTTCAGTGGCTAGGTACGTTACAAAGTGGTATTAGAGCCCAGTTTTCAACACTGAGACTGGATGGGTTGAGTTGGCATAAATACAAAGCAGATTCTTGCAGAGAGTTGAATTCGTGAGTGGCCAAATTTCAAGTTACAGTGCGTCCATGACGGAAATTAGAAGCAATTGTGTGGGATCAGGAAAAAGCCCCAATTTCTGCATTAAAATTATGGAAAAATTAGTTAAGCATATAAAATATTTGCATGCGATAACTAGTAGTGATGCGTAGAAAGATAAAGGTGCGCATTAAAATTGGGTACTACACTTTGCAGAGCCAGTGATGTGGAAAATCAATTTTGCACATGTATTCACACTAGGGTGCATAGGGTGGGTACACTAGATTTTAGCATTGCGTTGTGTGTAATTGTTGGCAGAGAACAGTACAAATTCGTTGGTGTGCGTGCAACATGTACTTGCAATGCATGAAAAATATCGGTGTGCGACACAAAAGTTGTGCTCAATAGAGATTGACGCGCGACAACAAAGCATGCACCCTGGATATAGGTGCACGGTGCATGTGCTACATTTTAGCGTTGCGTGTGAAAAATGGGCACATGCTAATTACTGTTTTATAATTGAGTAGAAGATCCCATGAAGTCGATGGGCCAATTAGTGGAACGCAGAAGTGAAAATTACAGACTATGTAGGTAAACTGTTTGACAGAATGCTGAAAAAAGGATGTCTGAAATTTGTTTTTGAAATTACGATAGTACGATTGAGAGGAATTTCAAGGGAAATGTGAAGAATTGAGCCCCTTTGGAAATTTAAAAAATAAGCAAATAAAAAAAAATTGGTTATTTTTCCATACGATGACGTCTGTATGGTGTGGAGGTCACATGTTAGATGACGTGGTAGAAGAAAGAAAGATGTTTCCATGGTGGCAGGGACATGTTGGATGGGATTACAGTTGACAGATGACGTGGAGCCATGTGGTAGACCAACTATTAGTGCCACGAAACTGCAGTAAGATCTTGGAAGTTGTCCAAGTGTGAGTCAGACGAAGTGGAAAAATGGTTAAGTGTTGAGACTTTTTGGACGGACTTATGAGAGAAAGGTTATAAGACCGTGAGTCCATGAGTCCGTAGAAGTGGAAAAATGGTTAAATGTTGAGAATTTTTGGACAAAATTATGAAATGAAGTTTACAATATTATGAGTCTGTGAGTCCATGAGTTCGCGAGTCCAAAGAAGTGGAAAAATGACTAAGTGTTGAGACTTTTCGAACGAACTTATGAAATAAAAGTTACAAGACCATGAGTCTGTGAGTTCACATAAGTGGAAAAATGGTTAAGTGTTGAGAATTTTCGGACAAACTTATGAAAGGAATTTTAAAATATTATGAGTCTGTGAATCCACAAAGAAGTGGAAAACTGACTAAGTGTGAGAATTTTATTCAGACTTATGAAAGAAGGTTACAAGTTTATAAGTCCGTGAGTCCACGAAGGAAAAATAAACAAAGTGTTGTTGGTGGGTTCATGGAAGTTATGCAGAATAAATATGACTTAGATCCACGATGAATCCATTAAGATAGATCAACGGATGAGAGAGAAATCACAATGGGAAGTTGTAATAGAGTTAATTATTAGGAGGTCATGCGCTTTTGATCAGTTCCGTCAGATCCGAAGGTGGATAGATTCCCACTATATATTTTGGAGCGAGAGAAGAATTTGGGACTTCAGGTCTCCCGAGATGTTGTAGGCCTGTACAAGAATGACGAAGGGTCGAAGGCCCAATATTCGTGAAGACCAAGAGATTTTCCCTACAACTAGCAACCATGTCATCATCAGGGGATGATAACCCAGGTCACGACTATTCCATGACAAATGGCATGAGAGAGGTGAATCTACGTGGATGCCACATGGTGAAGGGGATGGCCATTGACCAAAGATGCCCCAAAGAACTTCAAAAGGCTTTAACTTTCAAACCAGAGCTTGATTTTTGGGCAAGGTTTCAGTTGTTGGTAAGCTGTTTCAGGGAGGATTGCATCAAGAAAATCAAAATTCGAATTGGTGCAATATGTCCTTCATAAATTGATGAATAAACAACATATATTCTAATTAATGAAATGTTGTATAATATGCATGTTCTAACAATAATTATTACATGTAGTTTTCTTGCAGAGTTAGAGGTACAAAAAAAACCTTTAGTTCTTATATGAGGACTGGAGTTATGAAAATATTATGAAGGCTAAAAAAAAAATACTTCAGATCTTAAATATTTTGCATAAGCCTAGAGGCACACTTGAAGAAAAATATCTTGACAAAAGAGAGGCTAAGATTACTAACAGGGCATTGTCGTTAAGCATAAGATAACTCTGTAGAGAGTGTTGTGTGAAAAGGATTTCTAGAAAGAGGATAATATTACGCAACTGAGAAGTGTGTGTTTTTGTTCTAAATTAATTCTAGGATCCATTGGGAAGGAAAGAGGTCAAGCTTGTGCAGATGGTTGAAGCATCAAATAACTGCAAAGGAAAGTGCAGGGAAGGTGTTGCAAGGTTGTCAAGGGTCTAAATAAAAGAAAAGAAATATTAGTATTCAAATGCTATAAAGATTGAATGGCCTACAAATGAATGTCAATAGATATTTCACATAGGGTATGAACCCAACAAGTAAAGAATATCATTGCATGCATAAGAAGCAAGGAGTAATCCATAACCTTGAAGATAGAAATATAGTAGAGGGAACACAGATTGTTGCAAGAGAAGGAGAAAGGATATCATGAGATGAGGTGTGACTTATGGCTAGATCGGTCATCTCTATGAGAAAACACAAGAATGTAGGAAGAAGGAATTGTCAAATATGATCTAGCAACTTTTGTCTAAAATTACACAAGCAAGAAAGATGCCTTTATTATCAGAGTGTGTAGAAAAAACAAGGTACAAGTGCAAATGGAAAAGGGTGGCATTTCCATTGGAGCAGGGTGGTCTTGAATGACCATTTCCATTGAGTGCTTCACAACAAATCACTCAATGAGGTGAAGAGGATATTTAATATTCAACAAAGCCATGGGTGGAAAATAATGTTAGAAAGAAGACATGCAAGAAGTATTTAAGAATGTTGAAATGTGAGTCAATGATAATGGTATTTTATTTTAGTGTTAGTATTTAATTGGAATAGTGCATGTTACAACACTATGGATATTGAGAATTTAGCCAAAAGATGTTGGGAAATAATTCTTTGCATAAAGTAAGTAGTTTCCAGATGACAACACTAATGGAACAACTAGTAGCAAAATAACAGTACATAGGGTAACAAGGTTCTACATAAATTCAAGGACAACCATATATAACAATAAAACTAAATAATTGATTAATATGAAATAGATAGAAGTGCATAATAAAATTGATGCATAATGCATATAATAAAGATAGAATGCATGTACATAAAATAGACATGAAATAACAAATGTTTGGTGCATACTAATGTGGGTTATGCATATAAACATGCCTGAACATATGAACATATTAGTATATTAGTAGCATGATTATAAACTAATAATAATAATAATAATAATAATAATAATAATAATAATATGATATTTAAATAAAACTAATTATAAAATTTATATCTAAAAAACAAAATTATAGCATATATATATATATAATGATGTTATAATATTTAAATAAAACTAATTATAGAATTTGTATCCAGTAAACACAATTATAGCATGACAATATTGTTGCTTATGGTATCCATTCATATTATCCATCCTTATGAAGGCAAATGAGGATGGAGAAAAAGTTGACCAATAAAATTATTTAAGGGAGCAGACGAGAAAAAGTTGACCAATAAATTGATAACAACCTTGCATGCATGTATGCGTTTAAGGTTGTTATAAAGTATAAATGTTGAAGGGAATGAATGAGGTCTCTTGTCATGTTATGCGCGCTGGCTGCTTCTTTGTTTATTATATGGCATGTTCTTTGCTCACATCCTCCGGAATTGAATGTTCAGGCAAGTTTGATCGATCCGTTTACCCTTTATTTACTTTCGTTTTGAAATTCATTCCAATCAGTTTCAAAATGTGTATGTACAACCTAGATTTGGCCATTTTTAATTACAGATCTACAAAAGAGATTTAAAAGGCTTAGACTGCTTTTCACGTGCAATAAGTTTTCATATGTTCTTGACAGTTTAACAATTTTCCTGATCTTACCTGAGATGGCTTGCCATGTGCAGGATCTTAGGTTTATGAGAGTAGACGTTTTTGCTGGAACCGATAGGACGGGTGTGCCGACTTACATGATATCAGTGAACTCCATGTTCAATCTCACAGTCAAGAATCGTTCGAAACATTACAAGATACAGCTTTGCCATTCAAACCCACTTTCATCCTCCATTGATATAATGCCTTCTCTGCCTCATTGTAGTATTAATTAATCAGCAACGTAGAGTTTATTCCTATAACCTGTCTGATGTCAAGAAAGATTGTTAAAAGCCTGCAATTGATTGTATGCAGCTCTCTCGGGGTTTGAAGCAAGAGAGAGACTCCATCATTGTAGCGTCTACTTCTGTGAGTTGTTTGGAAGCTCCCCTGTATGGGTCAGGGCCCTGGTTGCAGGCGTCCCTTGCGGATAAAGGATTTGCAGAATTTCTTCTGAGCGGAACAATTCACACACAGTTGAGGATAATTGGAGGAATATGGAACAAACAGTTTATTGAAAATATTAGATGTGGCGTGATGGTCCATGTGTTGACACTTCATGTTATCCATATGGATTGCAAACCAGCAGAAAACATATAACAAATAATTTTTTCCTATGCATGAACCATATATCGTTTGAAAAGTCTTTGATGTTACCTTTTACTTGAGATTTTGTTAACAACAATTTTTTTAGCAAAGTCTTTTATTGTATGCTATTGCAAGTTGATGATTCATATAACATACCTCGGTTCAATTATATACACAGTTTAAGTTCAATGATATATACAGAATTATATACACAGTTTAAGTTTAATGATATAATGATATATACAAAATTATATACACAGTTTAATGATATATACAGAGACCAGCATGCCTAATTTAACTCGATTGTAGATTCTGTCGGTCGATCCAATGAATATAGAGCAAATTCAACCGTTGATTTCCGTTTCCTTTGCTCCATGCCTGTTGGGCGAATGGAATCTTGTAAGTTCTATAATCACAACATTGTAAAACAACCCACAAGCTAATGATGTATGCATCTTTATCTCAATTGTAGATTCAGTTCATCCAACTGGTTTTGCTCCCTACAAATTATATGCTAAAAGCTGCATTCTACATAAGCTACCGATTCGAAATAAGATCAAGTAGACGTATCCGATTCCAACATTGATCCAATGGCAACATCAAAATATAACATCTCTACCTACAACGTCTGCGTCCCCATTATGGCATTACAAATATCCAAGTCTTCAAAATCTCAAATATATTTGATTGGTGGAAATTGTGTACTTCACTAATTTCTCTGCATGGATATGACATTTTGATAAAAAAATAATAAAAAAATTGAAATGCAAACGTTAAAATTACACAACATACCTGGCATTTGAAGTGCCCCTACAAGAAGTAGAACCGAACGACTTAACAAGTAACTTGTGGCATGAAGAATAAATAATTTTAGATTAATTGGGAAGCTCAGAATGGTATATGCAGTTATAATGTTTCCAATGCCCATAAAAAATTCCTGTGATATTGTAAATATGGCACTCATTGCAAGAATTGTTACAATGGTACGCACAGAGAGGCGTACTATTCTTCATTGTTAGCTTTGTTCTAGTCTCTATTGTTCTCTCTGGTGAGATTTGAACTCGTCCCGGCCCGACTCTAATGTATGGGATTGATCTGTAAATGCCACTGACCATGTGTTGAGTGTGCAGGAAATGACATTTTCAGGGCTTGTTTTGTTGGGCTTCCTTTCACTACTCCGATCTATGCATTGTTCTGGATGGATGAATGCTCATGCTACGTTCTACAGTGGTAGCAACGCTACCGATACAATGGCTGAGTGTGGCTCCATTTCACAATAATGTGTCTCAAGAACTATTTGTGTTTGTTTTATTATGAGCTCGCACGAAATTTTGGTTTGTTTGTAGCTCTATTTCAGGTGATCCTACGGTTACGACAATCTGTACAGCCAAGGCTACGACACCAACACCACAACTCTTTGTTGTTCAAAAATGGTTTCAACTACAAATCTTGTTATGAAATTGAGTGCAACAACGATCCACAATA